>VVHJ01040436.1:0-14904 GCA_015107715.1 Tylochromis polylepis | reverse complement strand
GAAGTTTAATCAGTCGATGAATGAAATCTGTTTTTGTTTTGTTTTACATGCTAATATAGAAGTTGAAATAATAGGAAACATACAAAGCAATGAGACTGAGTGTGGCAGGTGGAGCTGGTAAATTGTTTCTCTTGTAACTCCTGGCACAGCAGTGGCGCTCCCACCAGACTTCATGCCAAGTTGTCCAGAATTACTGGCAAGCTGGAGAGCTGACAGGAAACGGAGCACTCAAGAACAGCACTGCTGCACCCAGGATTTAACATTAGAGTCTGGATACAGGAAGATTTGTAATAACTCCACCATTGTTTACTGTGTAGCATTTATTTCTTCAATTGCCTTACAATTGGGAAGTCACATTTTTTGGCACATCTTTTTTTATTGTTGGTTTTTATGGTTGCATCATAAAAACCACTTTTCGCGCATTTCAATGAAATTAAGGCTCCAACTTGAAATATCAATTACAAAACAACAGAACCACTGGGAAACATTAGATTTCCCATATGTGCAACTTATAAGTTGGTAAAGATTTTGACGCTTGCATCCAGACACAGTTGGTTAAGCTCAGGTTGAAGCTGTTTTTTGGGGGACTCATGAATGATGTGGTGCTTGTAATTAGGTTCAGTTGTAATTTTCCTATATGATTGTGTCACTAGCGACATGCGCTGTGAGCGTAGAGTAAATTGTTATTAAAGTAAATTGTTAGAAACATCTGCACTAGATATCTGCATGACGAGATGCCAGCAGGAGTTGGTGGGGGAAAAAGTAGCCGAGCAGTGTTTGTCTCTGTGTTTTCTGAGGGGGGGGTTGTGTTACGTCAGCAGTTGTGTTACTGCTTTTAACTCTGGCCTTCATGTAACTCTACACTCCCATCACACTGGCTTGCTGCCAGCAGAGCTCTCTCCTTCACTTACACGACTCCCTCATCCTTCTGTCTTTTATCTATTTATCTGTCTCTTGTGGTCTTTCTCTCATCGCCCGACTTCATCTCGCTCGCTCCCATCAGCTCCCACCTCGGTCAGATGACGAATAACTGGATGAAAGAGGCCCAAATTAAGTTCATGCTCATCCGCGCTCTCTCTGAATCAATACTGACTGGCATACTTCAACCTCTTTGTGGTGGCAAATCATAAGTACCGATAATCTCTGAGGATCTCGAACGGCGCTGTCACATGTCTGATATTTACGTTAAAAAAGAGCTCAGCATTTTTATGTTTTTCTTACTGAAATTCTGTTTAATGAGAATTCTCATGTGACGTCATGTGTGAGAGTTGTCTGCCACATTGATGTGATGCAACTACTGGTTTCTCGAGAACAATGTGTAATTTCCAACTAGATGTCAGTGGTTCGTGCAGGTTGTTGGCTCTCATTAGGTGAAGCATCATAGTGATCGCTGTGGTTGCTAGCAAACTGCCACTGTTACCTGTAATTTTTTCATGTTTATCTGCTAGAGACCAAAGCAGGCAGGGCGTTTTTGCCAACTGGTTGGGGAATACACATGTTTTTTTCCCTAGTGACAGATGGTTGCCAGGGGCTCACTGAGCAATCTGCAGGTATAAGTGACTGAGACTTTAGGAATTGGTTTCCCCAGCAACTGCCACCAACCTATAGCAACCACTTGCAACCAAGTGGGCAAAACAAAACCACCAATGACTGGTGGTTGCCAGATGGTTGCAGACCAGTCTCTAGGCCTGCATGATTGGGGTCTTATTCACTTGATCCTAGATTGTCACACATCCAAAATGATCTGTGAGTTAACCTCACATGGTTAGTGATCACATGTCTGCAAAACCTACTAATGCTTTCTACATGTCTGCCTCAGGCACAATGACCAGCTCGCATTATGAACTGTAACTCTTAATTGAAATTGGAAATTCACCTTCGGTTCAGCCTTTGGGATCCACTCATTTATACGACAGTATTATCCCTGATTTCTGCGCCAAACCATCAACCCCACCACCCTCCCATCCGCGCTCTCATTAAAAAGTCTCTGAGCATAACACAGTGAGTGGTAACTTTACACCGAAATAGAACCAAGAGGAAATTAAGGCATACAAATTACTTTGCAGTACATTCATATAGTTTTGTGCAGGTGTAAGCAAAACCCTACGGTACTGGCATGGTACCAGATTGGGGCGCTTTATTCCTCAAGGACCAGGTTTGTCCACCTTAGTGTCAGCTATTAGCCAGTTCTGTCATATTTAGAGCTAACGAGCCACTTTGTCTTCCTCACACCTTTTTACAGAGGCCTCCAGGGAGGCCAACAACTGGACAAAGGCCAGTTGTTGGCAGTGAATAGTGTAGCTGTGGGAAGAGTAGCTGCAAAGTGTGAAAATGACAGATAATGTGACTAATGCAGAGGCAGTGAAATGCACTAAGACAGAGACGTGTTATTGCGGATGAAGCTTAATGCTGTCATCCACAACAAATAGGAATGGCTTTATTAAATATTGCACGTGGGTGCTCAAACCTGCTGCAAACATCCAAACAAATGTTGCATGCAGAAATAATTAAACGTCACAGGGAGAATTTGTCAGCTCGGTGAGACTGATGTCTTTGAAGTGAGGGCAGAAACACGAGTTGGGGTTAAGGGAGGGAAAGTTTGGTCGCTCGGCATGCCAACTTACTCACAAGTTCTCTTTGTTCTGTCAGCTTCAGTTATGAGCGTGCACGTTCTCTCCCACAGCTACCATAAGGCAGCTCCAATCTGTCACTGCTGGCAGCAGGCTGGAGTTCACCGTCCTCCTTTGAGCGACTTCTTTTTTTCTTTTTTTTTAACACAAGAGTTCTGTTGTCTGCGTTGTCGCTGGCGTGGAAAGTCATTCTGCATCAACGTTAAACAGAATGGAGACGATTGGAAAGAAGTCAGCTTGGCCGAGATGAGTAACCGCCAGGGGATTTAGCTCGAAAAGAGAGAATGAGGCTCTTACTCAGAATTAAAAATACAGAATAACAAAGACATTTCTGTGCTTAGAGTTTAGCTTCATGTGCATGCTGTGGCTGAGCAGCCAGCTGGCTCTGATCTTTGATTTGTCAGTGAACAGACAGGAGCTAAATATTACTTAATTCAATATCTTTGCACAGAGAAAGTCCTCTTCATCATCGCTGCATCAGTGTCACGGCGATTCCTGAATAAAATCTGATCACGCAAATCCAATCAGTTTCCATGAATCATTTGGACCTGCCTCATTTTCTCATTTTCCCCATGTGTCCTGAGCGTTTAATTGTTTTATTCAGAATGTAAATGGATCCCCGTCACCGGCTCTTTACAGAGAGCGGGAGAGGACGTGGGGGGATAATTTCCTGCTTCCTCTACAGGATGAGCTCATTTTCTCTCTGACATCATAAAAAAGCTGCATTATTTATCTGTCATTGGAAATAAGACAGGGTTTTTATTTTTTATTTTATTTTCGAACATTTGTCTCAAATTGATACTTTCATTTATTTATTTGGCTTTTTCTTTGGCTGAGATTTTAGCATTGTCATTGTTATTATCCTGACTACAGCAGCTGCAGTGCACACAGTCATACAAGCTCTGCCTCGCAAAACGGTGCAACCCAGGAACCATGACATTGTTTTATGCATATTTACAATTTAAAAAAAAAAAAGAAAGAAAATATTTGAAAAATAAAAGAAAAACACAAGAGACTGAGGTCGAAAACTTGATGTAACAATAAAAGCAGTGCGACAAAGTGCAACGGGAACAAAGTTAGCAAATAAATCCTGCAGTGTTGATATCAGCCAAGTGTCCGCTGAAGATAAAGTTCAATTCAATTCAGTTCAGTTTCATTTATGTAGTGCCAAATCACAACATCAGTCACCTCAAGGTGCTTTATATTGTAAAGTAAAGACTCCACAATAATACAGAGAAACCTCGACAATCTTGGCAACAACGGGAAGAAAAAACTCTCTCTTAACAGGAAGACAGCTCCTGCAGGACCAGGCTCAGGGAGGGGCAGCCATCTGCCGTGAATGGTTGGGGGTGAGGGGAGAAGGAGGAGACTCCATCCTTTCTCACTTAACCATCACAGAACTTTGGTTTACTGCAGGAGTGTCAGCTCATGGAGCCACATACAGTCCTCGGGTTAACTATCACACCTTGCTGTAGTTTTCCTTTCTTCCTTTTCTTTTCACTGAGCTTTAAATTTCTATTTTTCTGCATCCCCACATTGTGCTAAATTTGAGGTTTTTCCATGTTTTTAACGCACACACCATGCATTTCTTCTTTGACTGCTCCTTTTAGGGTTCACAGCACAGCAGATCATCTGTGTCCATCTCACCCTATACCCAAAATCCTCCTCTGTCACACCAACCCCTCTGCATGTCCTTCTTCGCTAAACCATGAATCTTCTCTGAGGTCTTCCTCTTTTCCTCCTGCCTTGCAGCTCCATATCCAGCATCCTTTGTCCACTGTATCCACTATCCCTCCTTTGCACATGTCCAAAGCAGCCTTGCCTAAATTTGTCTCCAACAACTCAACCTGAGCTGTCCCTTTGATGTACTCATTACTAATCCTGTCCATTCTGCTCACTCCCAATGAAAATGTTAACATCTTCAGCTCGGCCTCCTGTCTTTTTGTCAGTGTCAGCGTCTCCAAACCTTACATCATAGCAGGTCTCACTGCCATCTCGGAAACCTTCTGTCACAAATCACCTCTGACACTCGTCTGCACCACCCGTGCCACCCCGCCTGCGCTCTCTTCTTCACCTCTCTTGTGCATGATGCACGTGTTTGGGAAGCAAGTGTGCGCCCTTTAAACATCTGATACTAGTAACTTAAATCACTGAGAGTTTGTCATTTGGACCTTTTCCTTTGGTTAATGAACAAATCTAGGTATATTATTTGGATTGAATTTATATGAACCGATGCAGTCACTAAAACTATCTGCGAGACTTGGTTGTGTGCACTTGTGCGTCATACATTGGAAACTATTTTAAGGTGCCATTGCCACAGCAACAATAGTTTGTTGTACACAGAGTACATTTCTCCCCTTTTTGTTCACTGTAAAACTTCAACAGCTAAAATACTGCCAAGCTTTTAGTATTTCTGAAGTTACAAAGTGGGGAAATGTTACAGGGTCAAAGTATTTTTACAGCTGGGTCTGCTGTTTGGCATCAGAACATCGGCGTCATCAGTCAACGTTGTTTGTTATTTTGTGTGTGTGTGTGTGTGTGTGTGTGTGTGTGTGTTATTTCGCTTTGATCCAGGTAGTTAATGGTTCTCATTTTGCCCTTTTTTAATTGATTACATTCACAGACCTTCACCAGATTTATCTTTGATCATTTAAAGTCAAATCATTTAAAACACTAAGTATGCTCCATAATTAAATTTTTACTTTTTTTTTTTTAAGTATAAAAGAGAGCCACAGACAGGCTCATTAAACTCAAACAAAATGTAAACATGTAAAATTTTCCATGCAGTTTTGTTTTATAACTACAATGTAAAATGTTACAATTAATTGCATCTGATCAAATTGTCTGTTTACAAGCACATTTTCCTTAATGGTTAATTATTAATTAATAAACATTTAATTTGTTATATTTTTTAATATTTCAGTTGCGTTTTACTGAAAATTGTTGCTTCATATTTATTGATCGTGACAGTAATATGGCACGGGCATGTATGGCTGCCAGTGGAAGCAGGCCACTGTTGTTTATTGATGACGTGACTGTTGATAGAAGCAGCAGGATGAATCCTGAAGGACAGAGCTTCGCAGTGCAAATGGATAATGACCCAAAGCAAACTGCAAAAACAACCTAAGATGACTCACAAACAATCAGCAGCTGAAGGTGGCTGTAGTAAAGGCCTGGCAGAGCATCTCAAAGGAAGATATGCAGCATTTGGTGTTCTCCATTGGTTCTAGACTTGACGCACTCATTGACTGCAAAGTATTTCTCCCAGTTACTTTAGAGTCTCTGTAAATTGGGTACTTTGTATAAAAATAGCTGCAACGTTTTTATTAAAACCCTTGAATTAAAGTTGAAAGTCTTAGCTCTTTGATTTAAAATCCCCTGTGGAAAAAAAAAAGATTGAATTTGTTTCATTTTTTCGTCTAAAACTTTTGGACCTAACTCTGTAATTGCACCACATAACACCAATGACTTTGAAGAGTCCCTTTACGTCATTCAATGTTTTGTCATAGAGTTTTAAAAAATAATTGGGAATAATTAAAAAAAAATGTTAGGGAAGACCCAGCAAAGCAAAACGTGGATGAAATCGCACTCAAAGCAGGAGAGGGAAAAGCTGGCCACCATAAACACAGGAGAGGCATGATATCGAGGGAATATGTAGAGAAAACAGGGCACTCGTGGAAGATGCTCATTATATTTGCTCCTGTGTTTACATGAATAATGACAGAAATAGCTGACACAGTTTAGGAGTGAACTGTGTCTAGATGGCGGTTACAGAAAGCATCGAACACAGCTGACAAATTAAGACTTCCGAAACGTGTGAGTGGATTTCCAGAGAGTACGCTGATGTTTGCTCCCTTTAAGCATCATAAATACTGAATCATCCAGTGTGTATCAGGAGTCATCTGAGGATACATAAAGATAACAACAGCTCCTCTCTTTCATTCACAGGTATGAAGAATAGGGAGCTGCTGGAGTCGTCCCGTGGGCATGTTTGTCCTCTGGCTGTTCAGCCTGTGTGTCTCTGCTGTGCACACAGGAGGGAGAAGAAAGACCGTCAAAAAATAAACTGACACCCACCGCCAGCAGGAAAACAACATCCGAACCAACAAAACAGAGAAAAAAGAGCAAAGAAGAGCCCTCTTTCCACCCTGTCTGCCTCTTTCTTTGCTCCATTTCTGTTTCTGTGTCCTCATTACGCGCTGAGAGGAGGTCATGTCCCAGTCTGGAAAAGTCCTTCATCTGTATGTGGAAGTGAGGTCTGCCCCAGATCAGAATGGAGGGAAGAGGGAGAGCGAAGAAGGGATTGCTCAGGGGCATTCGGTTCAGGACAGTCCCGCGGAGCTCCTCTCTCAGCTAACGAGCCAGACGACCCGCCAGATCGTCAGCAAGGCCTCCACGGCTCGCCGCCTGGCTCAGGACTGCACGCACGGCCAGTCTCCCTCTCGAAACACCGTTAGCTTTCAGCTCCAGCAAACCAGCAGCTCACCTACGATCAGCAAGCATTGGAGTTCACCCCTGCACCCTTCACCAGCGACCTCTTCGGGAAAAGTCAGCGTCCCTCACACCCCTCACACCCACAAGAGGCTTAATGAGGAGGAAGTCAGTGACGGGAAGCGGAGTGTGGTCACCTTCAGTTACGTCGAGAAGTCCAATGTGAAGAAAGTGGAGAGTCCGCGTAACTCTGTGTGCGAGAGACGAGCCAGAGAGGAATGGTCCACACCTTCCCGCTTTCGAAAACGCTTCAGCGACCCAGTTTGGTTTGGGAGTCCTGATTCATCGTGCAGCTCCAGTCCCAAGCTGACTTTCCAGAGTCCAGGAAGTCACCAGCAGACGTTCTCCCCCGGCCTTTGCCAGCCACACTTTGACCCCATAGGCAGGGCAGCTACCAAGAGGGCTGTGGAGGAGTTTGGATCCCCGTTATTGAGAATTAAACTTGCCCATGCACTTGAGCACACCTCAGCTTCATGCTACTACCAACAACCGCGCTGTCAGTCCTGGGCTGGGTCTCCCGTTCAGCGTCAGAACATCAGCGTAAACCCCAAAGATCAGGCTCCATGTGGGCTGCCTCGGAGCCCAGCCTCAGACCAGCTATCCTCACAGTCCAAGCAGTCCTCCCTCGAGAGATCCGGGCTACCTGAACCCCAAAGCCCTCTTCTGGCTGGAAGTCCAGCTGTCAACAGACACGTTAAGAGGACCTGCAATATGAGCAATTCACCGCAGGGCGCAATCCTCCAACTTGGCAATAACAGAGTTGACGGTTTGAACCAGTTAAGCAACAGCAAATCTTCCTCTCCAGCTCACAGTCCTGAAGTTGCTCGCAGGCTGGCTGAGGAGGCCACCAAAGCATCTTCGGTTCTCACAGAGGCGAGGAGATCCTCGTTGCACAATGCTTTAGGAGAGCTCACAAGCAGCTCAAACACTGGAGAATCAGCTCCAAATGCACAACAGTTTAAGCAAACGCTAAGAATGAACATCCCTTTAAACGACCAACAACACACGCCAGCAACCGACAACACTGACTCACACCAGCCTGAAAACTCACAATCACAAGAGACAAACTCTCACACTAATCATGACACACAGCAGGAAGACCTGCAGCAGATCTCCATTTTATCAGCTGCTCAGAGTTCCCCCGCCCTTCCTTCACGTGTCCTGCGTCCCTCTCATCCTCCCACAGAGCTCAGCTCGCCCATTAGGGACCCGAGGCTATCCCAAGCTGAGCTCCGACCACCAGATACACCCACCCTGCATCGCCGTCAGCCGCCACAGTACACCGGAGACTCCTGGTCCCCAGGCCTGGACAGGAGAGGAGATCTGAGCTGTTTTGAGAAAGGGGATTGCACAGAGCTCGCGCGCAGGCTCTTTATCAATCAAAGTGTTGAGGAGGCGCCGGTCAGCTGGACTTCCAGGCAGCAGTGGGGGAATGACGTGGAAAACAGCCCAAAGCCAAGCCCCGAGCCCAGATTAGCGTCTAAAAGGGTCCAAACACCTGATCAACAATCCAGGCAGCTCCGCAGGCCACTCAGCCCAACAGCACAGCAGAAGCGGGCTGAGCAGAGGAGGAGGGAGATCCTCCTTCTGGGGCCCGTGGTGCTGGACTCTGGAGAGGAGGATGAGGGCTGTGATGAGGAAGGGCAAGGTAACGAGGGGGAGGGATACGGTGCAGTGCTACAGCCTCGTTCACGGAGGGCCGAAGAACCTCCGGAGGGGGAGCAGAATGGCGTTATCGGAGGGTCGTCCTCACGGAGCTCCAGCGGGGTGACGGGGAGCTTGGGAGACAGGGACTGTGTGTCCCCAGAGTCCAGCCAATCCAGTCACCAGAGCAACGAGACCGGAGCTGCCACCTCAGGAATACAGGTGGGTTCTGCTGACGCCAAAAAAAGAAGGAAGGAAGGTATAACTGGATCTTCGACTGTATGCTAACCACCTTTTCCCCTCCTACCCATTAATGCTGCACTGCAGAGTTAGCCTCTAAGTTAGTGTGTGTCTCTTGCAGACGGACAGTGGATGTGCCGCGCCCGTGCCGTCGCTGCACTGCCAGAAGATCGCTCGTGCTAAGTGGGAGTTTTTATTCGGGACCCCTGCTGAGGAGGCTGCTGGCAGGGGGGAGAAAAGTGAGAGCATTTCCATCTCACTTATATTCAGTTTCTGCACGTTCTGCCTTCCATGTTCTTCCTTCCTCTTCCTTCCCCTCATGGGAACATTTCACACAGAGATAGAGAAGCCAGTGAAGTAGCAGTGCTGCTTTCAATGTCACAGTGTGTCATTCAGGGAAACATATTCAGGTGTGATGTGTCAGCTGATACAGTAACAGGGCAGCAGCGATTTCTTCACAAAAGCTTTTCTGATTAACCAAAGAAAATAAAATTCCTACTACAACTCTCCCGTTTATCCAGACTTGTAAACATTTTAGTTTCAACAAAGATTTCTGTGAATTTTATTTTATTGGTATCATCATAGAAATATTTGAAAAAGGTAAAAAAAAAAAATTCAAGTTGACCGAACTCACAAAGTCAACAATAACATTCACAATTTGAGAAAACGGTGTATGGCAGAGCAATACAAGAAGGAAGTGTGCTACTCCCTGCCATTTACAAAGGGTAGCCTATCAGAAGAAAGCTTGCTTAAAGGAAGGGTGGTCTTAAAGGGGGAGGAGCCAAAACAGCTTGCTTCAGGCAGATGATGAACTGCAAAGCTATGCTAAGCTAAGAGGTGGAAGTGAGCATAGCAGGTCAACTTCTTATATCTTGAGTGGGAAGATATTTTTTTCCACCATCAGCAGCCTTATTGAGGACCGTGGTGCTTGTTTCCCAGTTTTATCATATGAATCATCAATTCAATATGTAACTTACAAAATATGATCAATCAAAGGTATTTAAATCCACAATAATAGAATAAAATTTTGACGCTGTAAATATTCTGATGAATAGGGGGAAGGGGAAGTATTGAAAAGGGGAAGAACAGACTTTTGGTCATTGCAGTCACAAAATTTAACAATTGGTCAATTTATTGTTTTTAAAAAACGCACGGACATATGACACTCAGGAGCAAATCAGTTTCTTTGCAATTAAAACCTGAAACTATATAAGTATATCAGAATCTGAAGAATATTTCTTGTATAACTGAAGTTGTATTCATATAGCCATAACACACTCATTGGTTGGTCTACTCCCACTGAATGGATCTGACTGTAAAACCCAGGGACACTGCACAGCTGTTCAATGGGCATCTACTGGTTTATCCTTTTTTTCCAATGAATAATGGCGATAATTTACAAAAATGACTTCATGCTTTATTCAGTAAGACTTTAAACTAATGACTGAGGCTTTAAACTTATGAGGAAAGTGTTACTGAGGTCACAGAGAAAGGCGCTTCTGGGCTGTTTTTCCATACACCTTTATTACCCAGTCTTTGCAAGCAGGGGAGTGGCACACTGCTAATCACTTCCACATTGTCCTCAGAAGCCACATATGTCTTTTAAGTGGTCATAATTGATTTTCTTCCTCTGCAGATTCTCCAGAGGGAACCTCCACAGCTCCTCCTAGTGGTAACTCCAGCGAGTCTCCCACCCCGACTCCGCCATCCTCCCTGCCTCTGCTTTCAGCCAACCACGAGGTGCAGCACGTGGAGGTAGAGCTGGTGACCCCTCCCCCAGCCGTCATCGGAACATCGCCCAAAACTGGCATAATTCGCAGGACACTCAAGTATTCAGAAACTGACCTGGACGCTGTCCCGCTTCGATGCTACCGTGAGACGGACATAGACGAGGTGCTGCTGGCCGAGCAGGAAGACGCCGACTCTGCGTTTGGGAGCAACCGCAGCGTGCAGGGAACCTCAGGGACGGGCAGCAGCCCTCTGGGAGGGCTGGCTTATGGGAGAACAGATGGGGAGGAGGAGGCGATAAGGGACAGGAGAGCTGTGGAGGAAGAAGAAGGAGAAGAAGATGAGGAGGAGGAGGAAGAAGAGGAAGAAATGGTGAGCTGGGCGAGTGTGAGGATGCAGGGAGACAGCAGGAAGCAGCAGTATGCGGCTGAGGAGGAGCCTGAGGTGTTTGGACACCTTCTGAAGAGGTGAGCAGATGTCTCTCGTGAGGCTGTAAACACAAACAGGAGAATTCTGGTGATGCAGGATGTTCCCCTGACCTACATTTAGGGATCTCATCCCTAACCTATTTTTCAAGTTGGTCATAAACAGGAAGTTCCACATGAATTAGTCAAAACTTTTCAAGATTCAGTTCAGTAAATTTCATTCTGGCAGAAAAAAACAAAACAAAAACATCTTATAAAAAGTCTATTTTTCGTTATTTTCTATCCTGTCTGTTCAGACCAGTGGAAACCTTTTTCGACAACCACCACCCAGCCTTGAAATCCCCCATCTTGGTATCCGGCCCCCGCCTCGCCACAGAGGACACCTTCAGCCGCCACTTTGAGAGCATCATGGAGTCGCACCGAGCCAAAGGGACGTCGTACAACAGCCTGGACAGCGAGGAGCTGCTCACCTCCAGCACCCACACTGTCCTGACCTTCGACCTGCCCACACTAACACCCGCTATCCATGGCCCCGTGTGCCAGAGCGCCAGGCAGATCGTCCAGCTCAGCTTCGCCCCGCTGGCGCACGATGAGAGGCCCAGTCTGTCTGACTCTATCTTTACTGTGACAGGGGACTCGGACGCCACCCGAGCTCCCTCCAGCGAGAGGCTGAGCAGCGGCTCAGATGATACCCCGCCCAGAGGGCAAGAGTGTTCACAGCTGGGGAGCAGCTGGTACAGCAACCCCTCCTTCTCCTTACCCAGGTGAGATCCTGTCAGGTGGAAAGTTCACTGATTCGTTTTTTGAGTCTGAGATATTATTTATGTACAAAAGTCTCTGGTAGGAGATCCTGGGATCTTAAGAGGAGGAGCACTGCTGTAAAAAGTACAGCAGGGGGGCTGTGGCTCAGGAGGCAGAGCAGGTTTAGTGGTTCAATTCCCAGTTGCTCCAGTCTGCATGCCAAAGGATCCTTGGGCAAGATACCAAAGCCCGAGTTGCTCCCGATGCATGAATGTTAGCTATAAAACACTTAGACGCAGAAAAAAGTGTTTGTCTGAATGTGTGTGAGTAAGTAAATGAGGCATGATGTATAAAGTGCTTCGGTGCTCAAGTAGAGGAGAAAAGTGCTGTTTAAGAACCGCTCATTCAAACAGTGCCAGTGGTTACAGAAAACCCCTTTCATTTTCTCCTGCACTGCTACTCTGCTCCGGTCCTTTACTACTCAGGAAATAATCATCCAAACCTGTCTTCACTGTCGTTATTATCAGCTGATTTCCAGGAAACACATGCAAAACACATCAGAAGAACGGGAAATGCAATCCCCAAAACATCAACCTTATTCTGACTAACAGGTCACGTCGCAAACCCACAAACAGAGAACAGAGACTTGATAACAATTAAGCTTATCGCTGTTTCTGTTTGAGATCAGGGTCTGATGAAAAGAGGGAAGGCTCTATTTCACATGTAAAAGTTAACGTGTCCTGATAGAGCCGTAACAGGAAAATACACCGTCAGCGCAGGATGTGGTTCATCTTCTCGTGCTCCTTTTTGCTTCTGTCAAATGACTTCACCCTGCCAATGTCAACAGGTCGAATAAGCCGCACATGAGCAAAAGCTTTTAATTTAGCTCTTGACTGGCGATAAATTCGCCGGGCGAAGGCCATTTTTTTTATGAGAAGAAGTGACACAGACCGTAATGAAATCTGAACACAAGGGGACTCCTTGGACACACAGCCGTAAACGTCGACATCTCTCCAGTGTCCACTTACGATCCGACCGCACAACATGTAACAAGTGTAAACAGAGTTAATATGTCAGTGATACTAAAAGTGCTCCATTTCATCTTCGTATCTTTATTCTTTGACTGTACTGCATCAGCTTTACAGTCCAAAGCCTAATTTATCAAATAGTGGGCCTTAGTGCAGTCCATCAGTTCATCTTCTACCTGAAATAATCTGTTATAGCGTTCTTTCCATCTCTCTTTAAGCCAACTTACAGTATTAGGAAGGGATCCCCCTTTCTATGACATTATGCAGCACCAACAGTATATATATATGAATATCATAAGGAAAATATGACCACATTAACTTTTAAAGATAAATAGACTCTACACTTGAGAAAAGCTATTTATTCTCAGCTGTTTGTAATGAAGGCAGTATAATAATAATAATAATAAAAACGTCTTTGGACAGGCAAAGCTACAATAAGTATACAGCACCTCATCTTTTGTGCTTTTAAAACCTTTTTCCCTTTAAATACTAATTCTCAGCACACAACAAACAAATCCAGATCCGTATAATATGCTTGAAGTGGACTCTTTCACTGAGTCGACCCCCTACCAGCCACCCAGCCTGGCATTATGAGCCAACATCGGTGCCGGACCTCACTAACGCTCCTGTGGCTGAACGGCAGCAAGTCCCTGCAGCCAGGATCTGGCAGAAAGCCCGAAACTAGAAGGCAGGGGAGGCTGCTCCAGCAGGAGATTAATCTGGTTTTTGGAAGGAGATGTTCCAACGGTCAAAAGCTGTTTTCCCACACGGACAGATTCAGATAATTTCAAGTGAATCAGATCCAGATATTTTACAGTTTTTGTAAAACTCGTATCACACAGCAGGAAATAGTTCACATAAAAGGAAAAATTCTCAGTTCGATCCTGAATGGATGGATTCATGGTGCCCACTCAGAGGTCAACACACCACGCAATTAGCTGAGCAGCTCATTCACACATCGGCACAATAGGACATCACACTGAGTTCAAGAGGGAGCTGTCAGGTTGTTTCAGACATTTACATTTCTAACATGCACTTCACATGTCTGCAAGTTCAAGATTCGCGAACCTTTATTGTCACAGTGCAAACACAATAAAATGACAGTTATAGAAACCTTAGGTGGTGTGTGTGATGTTAAAAACAAGACAGTGATAAGAAACAAAATACCATAAATATAAAATGATGGAATATGACATATAAAAAATTACAGTTATCCAGAGTATAAAAGCATCTGAAGTATTAACATATCGGACATAATGTAAAAAAAAGCAGACAGTATGTCGGCTGTTTCTGTCCTGTGTCACATCATCAATAAACACTAGTGTCCCAGTGCCACTGGCAGCCATCCACGCCCAAACCATTACACTGCCTCTGCCGTGTTTTACAGATAATGTGGTATCCTTTGGATCGTGAGCTGTTCCATGCTTTCTTTTGCCATCATTCTGGTAGAGGTTAATCTTGGTTTCATCTGTACAAAGAATGTTTTTAATCTAGTCTTTCTACTCTTGAGGCGTGTGAGGTGCTTGCACCTTACAGCGAACCCTCTGTATTTACTTTCATGTAGTCTTCTCTTTATGCCTTCCTCCTGGAGAGTGTTGTTCACTTGGTTGGCTGCTGTGAAGGGGCTTCTCTTCGCCATGGAAATGATTCTGCGATCATCCACCACTGTTGTCTTCTGTGGACGTCCAGATCTTTTTGCGTTGCTGAGTTCAGCAGTGCTTTCTTTCTTTCTCAGGATGTACCAAACTGTAGATTTTGCCACTCATACTATTGTAGCAATTTCTTGGATGTTTTTTTTTTCTGTTTTCACAGCTTAAGGGTGGCTTGTTTCACCTGCATGAAGAGCTCCTTTGACTGCATGTTGCCTGTTCACAGCAAAATCTTCCAAATGCAAGCATCACACCTCAAATCAACTCCAGGCCTTTTGTCTGTTTAACTGATAATGGCATAACGAAGGAATTGCCCACACCTGGCCAT
>VVHJ01040435.1:2667-15959 GCA_015107715.1 Tylochromis polylepis | reverse complement strand
TGTTACATCCTGTGAGGCTGTGGGAGTGTGTGGGTGGGGTGTCTGCCCGCTTTCTCCGCCTCCTCCTCTCTTGCCACTCCTATCCCCTCTGTCTCTCTCACCCTTCTCTCTCCCCAGGACACAGCTGCTTTTGATTAGCCTCGTTTGCCACCTGGGCCGAGTCAGCAATCACCTCTGAGGCTATATAAACTGGGGATGAACTGTCAGCAAGTGTGTGTGGTTTTTCTCCCTCTGTGACGCTACAGGTTTTTGGTTAGGTTTTTGGTTAGGTTTTTGGTTAGACACCCTTCCTCGAGCAGTGAGTAGGTGGGCTTGTGGGCCCTGGAAGTAACTCCCCGTGGTGAGGAGTGATGTGGGAAGTGCCTCCCTTATTTATTTGATAGGTTTCTTTGTTGCTGTTCTGGTTTTTCATATTTCTTTGGCGTTAATGGTAAAGCGGCGTTGCCGTCTCTTTAAGTTAAGGTTATTTGTAATCCAACTATATTTTTCTTTTGTAATAAAACCATATTATTATCGCACAACTCTGTCCGTTTTTCCTTTCCATTCCATTTCCGGACCCATTTGTTACTGGTCCCCACACTTACACGCCTAGACCTCTTCGTGGGGACGTAACACAGGCAATTCTGCATCTCTGCCATTCAAAAACTCTTTGTGTATAGTTTATTTTATGTAATATTGAATACTGAAATGTAAATTTTCTTTTTCAAGAAAGCAATTTTCACAAAAGCCTTATTTTTTTTATGCATTTACTACTAGTAGTTAGAGCACACATCAGGTTTCAGGCCTGGACAAGTGTGAAACCTTTTGTCCTCCACAATGGAAAATAGCTGAAAATAAAAACAGGTATCACTTTAGTCAGCTCCTAATTTTATAAATTTTGCACTTAGCTTTGCAGTCTCCAATATCATTGAAATGCAGCCAGACACTGCTCATTTTATGTTTTTCCTCATTTCTTTAGTTTTTCCTGACAAGCTTGCATTTAAATTGGGCTCCCCCGTTTTTCTGTGTACCTGGCCTGTACCACTACGCTTGCTGTCCTGGAATGTCTGCCCCCCTTCCTTCTTTCACATAACAGTATGAGCCCAGTCTTTCTTTGCATATGATTGGCCGCATGGTGTGCCCATCAAAATAAAGTTCCACCCCTGCCTGCATGGATTGTCGGCAGGCCAGATTTAATTGTATCTGTCCCGTAAGTTTTACACCCCTGGTTTAGAGGAAATAATTACTGAAGTTAACTCAGAAAGACCTTCGTGCAGGTCTACAATCTTATCCCCAATGGCCTTTGACAGATCTTTGGTCTTGCCCATTGTGATGGAGGTGTTGGAATAGAATAAGATGATTTTGTGGACATGTGTACTTTATAAACATAAAAAGCTGACATCAGGAGTTGTAATCTGTGTACCACATGGACACACATCCAGTATGTGGGAGCTAGAATTATGGGTGGGTTGTGGGGCATCAAATACTTATTTCACTTAATGGCATGTAAGTCAATTTATGACATTTATGTAATGTGTGTTTTCTGGATTTTTGGCTGATATTGACTTAATCCTTCATGGTATACATTCAACAAGCTATTGGAAACATTCCTCAGAGATTTTGGTCAATAATGACATGATAGCGTCAAACATTTGCTGCATATTTGTCAGATGCACATCTGTGGTGTGAATATTTCTTTCAATCACATCCCAAAGGTGCTCTATTGGATTGAGAACTGGTGACCGTGCTGGCCATTTAAGTACAGTGAGCTTGTCATGTTCAAAAAACTAGTTTGAGATGGTTTGAGACTCATCAGACAATATTTTTCCAGTCTTCTGTTTTCTGGTTTTGGTGAGTCCTGAATTCTAATTTCAGTTTCCTGTTCCTAGCTGACAGGAGGAGCATCGGGCGTGCTCGGCTTAAACATTTGACATGTTGTGTTCAGAGATGGTTTTCTGCATATCTTGGTTGTAACAAGTTGTTATTTCAGTTTCTGAAATAGTCAGAACCGACTCTCTGGCATCAACAACCATTCCATGTTCAAAGTCACTTCAGTTTCAGCTTTCAGCAGGTTTTCTTAAGCATGCCTACATGTCTAAATGCACTGAGTTGCACCCTTTTAATTAGGTGATTGGATATTAGCATTAGAAAGCAATGGAACAAGTATACTTAATGAAATGGCCAGTGAGTGTATATGTACTGCTGCTGACATACAGTTATAGCTTCTTTTTCTTCTTTTGGCAGCTCCCTTTAGGTGTTGCAAAAGTGGATCATTTTCCTCCTTCTCACTCTGTCTCTAGCATCCTCTTCTATCACACCAACCCTCTGCATGTCCTCCTTCACTGCATCCACAAATCTAATCTATGATCTTCTTCTTTTCCTCTTGCCTGACAGCTTCATATTCAACATCCTTTATCCTTTGTCCAATATATCCTGCCTGCATTCTCTTCTTCACCTCCTCTATGCACTGTCTATTGCTTTTGATTTAAATTTGTTTACCTTCACCACCTCTACTCTTATGTTATGTATGTGGAATACAAATGAGTGACAGGGATAATGTCCTGGATTTTGTTATCTGTGCTTTTCAGAAAAGACTGCAATGGAACACAGTATGACATCCAAGAAGCTGCTTGCTGTGAAAACAAACTTCATCCAGGTTCAGGTCTGTTTTGTTGTGGAAAGGAGCCTTACAATCCTGGTACAGCCACTTGTTGCAAAGTTCAACATGGAAAGACCCTCACAGGTAATGAATTCGTGAACTAGCTAACTAAAAACCAATGTTAACTTGAATGTTGACTGAAAGTACCTGAATGAGGTGAAAGTATGTAAAGAAGCAGCTTCAGTGTTTTACTGTCTTGTTGTCATCATTTAAATTCCTGGCTGTTTTTGATAGCTGCAGGTTGCAGAGAAGTTGAATTGTACTGCTTCAGAATAAAAAGGTTAATTCTAATACTTTTCAAATTAAATTTGCAGATGATTGTATAGACTTCCTACTTTTGTTTGAAACGCTACATTACTTTTAACACCCTTACCCAATCAGCGATGACTATGTTTAACTTGTAGGATTTATATCGTGCTTTATAAGACTAGAAACATCCAAACATAGAAGATTACAACCACATCTAAATTTTAAGAGTCTGCCAAAAAAAATATTCATCATCTATCTGTCCATCTGCTTGCACTTAGTGTTAGATGTTTTGATGTATTCAGTGGGTTAGGGTTAAGCAGATTAAGTTTTTTTTGTTTTTGTTTTGTTAAGTCAATCCCGCATTCTTCCATTTCTTTCTTATAATGGTTGCAGTGCATGATAAAATACAACGAAAGATTAAAGACCTATTGGTTTTCCCCCTAAATCATCACAGTCTTCATACAGCTCATAATTTATTCCAGCCCAGAGATTTCCTGCTCAAATAAAAGAAAAGGATACCAGGATATTTTTAGACTTGACTTTTTCCTTCTCTTTATACTTCTGAACTTCCTTGCATTGATTTCATTACCACATACCACTTTCCATAACAACTTTTCAGTTGTTACACTAAGCTATCTTGTTTTTACAGCCAGTATTATTCAGGGTCTGAGTGAAAAGGTATCCAAGTGCTGTGACCTGAGGGTCTACAACCCAGTCAATGAAATATGTTGTCAGTCAACCATCATATCAAAACCTGGACCAATGGCTGAATGTTGTGGTAAAGGTGAGCAGACACACTGATGGAAAAGAAGGCTAAATTACATCTTCTCAACCACAAATCCTTACTGTCAGTGAAATGTTATCAATTAAACGCACATTTGTTTGAAATGTGTGAAATGAAAAATCTGTCAGGTGTCACCAAAAAGTCACCAAAAATACAAAGATATATATGTATATATATATATATATATATAATATTGAATAATTTAATATTAATATTAAATTTAATATATTAAATTCTTCAAAGTAGCTAATATTTGCTTTGATAGTATAGTAGATAGTAAATAGAAGTCTGCATCAGCTTCATGAAGTGGTCCTATTGAATCCTATTGAATATTTTTTAATTGGAAAAAAAAATGAGCCTTGTCAGAAGTTAAAGAATTTTTTCACCTTTTGGGGACATTTATTTGTAATATTTCAAGTTTGTGTTATATAAATTAAATACGCCTTTTCAATTTATGTAGTATTCCATTAGAAGAACTACTGCTCTAAGCAATGAGAAACAAAAGAAACAACAAAGCTAAGATTTTTGGTTACAGACTTTATGTCTTTGTGAAATGTAGAGCAATTGAATGAATGATGAGGTACTGTGCAGAAACATTACTGGTTTTTCAGTATAACAATTTTACAATTGTGCGATGTACTCCATTCAAACATTTTGAGGATATTGGAGCAGCTTCTCAGCTGAGTTATGTTTGAAGTAAAAAATTTAAAAAATGACAATGATCTTTTCCACAGATGTTTTTGATAAGGACAAGCAGTTGTGTTGTGGTCCAGGTGATAATAAGACAATTCTGATGAGGAATTCCCGTCACCATGAGTGCTGTGGTCACGGCCAGTATGACACTGAGACTCAGTACTGCTGTTCAAATGAGGAAAAGATGGAGATACAACCAAAGAATTTACCCTGCTGTGTCAAGAATTTCACTCCAGGTCAGCTCAGTACATAATAGCATGTCATACTGTGCTGAACGGATTTCATGAAATCTTTTGTAGTTTGAGTCCAACTTTACATATCAGTCTTAAGGTATGTCAAACTGAGGCTTGTCATGTCTGCATGGTTACTTTTGCTAAAAAAAAAAAAAAATCAGCTTTCAGTTAGTTTGCTTGTAGCAAATTTCCCTTTTTCTGTTTTCCTTTGGATGGTTAAAAGAAGGTTATGCTAATTACTGTGAGTGAAGCCTGTATGTTGACTTTGTCTTTCTCTCTATAGGCCTTTCAAGTGGAAATAACATCTTCAACAAATCTTCACCAAAGCATGGATGTTGTGGTAAAAGTAAGTAGAGCTGATAAGAGCTCATAATCCTGAATGAAAAAGCAGTATTTAATGGATATCGTTTATGAAAAACATGTAAACCCAGCATTTAGTTTAAAGAGTTGATCATTTAATGAGATTAAAGCATTTTAATTTTTAATCTTAATCTAAAAAAAAAAAAAAAAATCCTTTCCACAGAGATTTACGATATGGAAAATGAGTTGTGTTGTGGTCCAAATGATGATAAAAAGATCCTGACAAGGATCTCCACAGATCATGCTTGCTGTTATCATGGCCAGTTCAACGTCAAAACTGAGTGCTGCTGTTGGGAGAATAATAGTGCTGAAGTACAACTGAAGAATTCATCTTGCTGTGAGTCAACTATATTTGAATGTCAGAACTTGTCAATGATTTTTAACAAAATCAACTACAAACCAAAATACTTCATACCATACTGTGATTTTCAAATTAAGTATAGTACTTTAAATATTAAATTCAGTTTTGTTGTTTTTTGTTTGTTTGTTTGGTTTGGGGTTTGTTTTTCTTTTTTTCTTTTTGGGTTAATGAAAACTCTTTGTTCTTTATGTCCACAGGTATGGAACACCAGGTAAGTGTTGTGTTTCTAGGGAAGTCCAGGGGACCTTGGGAAATAACAATAAAAAGGTTGAAAAAAGGGAGGCAAATTAAGAATGAAATTATTATGTTTTATTAATTATTAAACAACAACAACAACAACAAAAAACAATGAAATAGAACAAAACCTAGAAGCAGGGGTGCCTCGAGGATTTTTTCATAGGGATGATCATATGGGGGCGATTAAAAATATTGGGGTGGCACACCAAAACCAGAATTTCCAGTTTTATTATTCCGTTGTCAAATATAGGTTACTTGAAAAACATGGCAAAAAAGAGAGAAAGAAAAGAATTATATGCCTAATTAATTTTCTGCTATTGAAGTTGATCTCACTGAAAATAGGTACATATGAAAACAAAATGAGATTTTGAAATCCATAATAATCTGTTTTAAGAAGGAATAAATAACAAGTTAATGTTTCAACTCATTGCAAGGGGTCTTCCTCTCTCCTGTGCTCACGTTTATTAGAATTATTACCAACATAGGACAGTCTTGCAGTGTGTGGGGGGACAGGGGGAGCAATTTTTGGGGTGTGGCCAAGAGTCAACTCCCAAAGCCAGTAGATAAGGCAGGAGAGAGAGGAAGACATGCCCACTGCAGCAAAAACATAACAAGTGGTATTGCTACTGTAACCACGAGAAACAAACAGCAAGAAACATGAGATGCCCATACTGTATGATTTTTATTGTGTCAATGGGCATTGCACTGGATTTGTTCAAAGGAGCATACTGATCCTTTACCAGTACATGTGTACCATGTTTACATATCTTTGTGGGGACCAAAAACTGGAATTTTACTATACTTGTGGGCGCCAACAGCCCTTATGGAGACAAAACGCCCATCCCCATGAGTTTGATGGCATTTTTAGGCTCAAAATGTGGTTTTAGTGTCAGGGTTACAATTTGGTTATGGTTAGGTTTAGGCTAAGGGTTAGGATTAGGATTAGGCATTCATTTTTGATGGTTAGGGTAAGCGGCTAGGGAAGGCATTATGTCAATGAGATGTCCCCATGAAGATATAAAAACACGACTCTGTGTGTGTGTGTGCATGTGTGTGTGTGTGTGTGTGTGTATTGCATTTAAATCTTTTATTTTATTTTTCAGAGAGTCAAGCTCCAACCCATTTGGTAAGTTAATGGAAACTTTCTGCTATAATTTCACACCTCAACCAGCATGGCTTTTTTATTGACCATCCAGTCATCAATGCCATTCATTCATACTTTGCAGTAAAAATGACTACAGTTCCACTTTATATACCGTCAGCGCACTTTACATAGTTAATGACCTTATATAGAGCGAAACTCAGCAATCCCTTTTGAGCAAGCTTTAGTGTGAAGGAAACACTCCACTGGCAGATGTTACATCATGGCAGATTAAATTACAGACACAACACTTTTATAAAGTACTACTTTTTTTTACAAAGTAGCAAAGGATTGTTTTGACTATTCATTTAATTTTCTTTATATTCTGTTTGGTTTCTGCTGAATGTATTTTATGGCTTCTATGGCTAAAAACTTTAAGTTCAGGTTTTGTGGAGTTAAGAAAGTTAAGGCGTTTTCTGTTTTCCACATTGTTTCACTTTGTTTTTGCTCACTGATTACTTTCACTTATACATGATGGTTAAGTTTAGACACTAAAACTATTTGGTTAGGTATGGGAATACATTTTTTTGTTTGTTTGTTTCGGTCAGAATATATGTCTTTACAATAACCTGAAAGATTAAAAATGATATTTATGATTCTTAGGAGATCCTTTCCAAGGATCCGTCACATATGTGAAGAATAAACATGCTGCATCATGGCACAGATGCCTAATGACATTAAGTGTGTATCTATGAGAGGCCAATGGCTTTGACAAAAACTCACAATGGAAATTTTATTTTAGCTTGGTCAAATAATCCAACAGTTCAAATAACACATGGGTTTATAAGTGCCATTCTGCCTAATCTGACACATTGTCACATTTTTGCACGCCAGTGGAATTGTGTGCAAGTATACGTGATAACTGACTCCCAGAAAAATATAAGTATAGCATGATTGGAGGTCAAGGTTTAGAAACCAACCAAACTTCCAGAAAACCGTTAAACCCATTACTGCACTGAAATTTGCATAAACTTGAATATATGTTGTACGGCCTACATTGTAAAACAAATTGTGTTTCCATACTTTTAAAATTTTATTTAATGTGATATGGACTGTTTTGTGCTGATTTTTGCCGGTTTTTACACATCCACAGCACTGAATCAGACACACATCTCTGGGGGTCGTCATGTTACAATCCAAAGCAAAATCGCTGCTGTGAGAGTAACCACAAGCCTCACTTGCTCTACAATTCAGGTGTCACTGTCTATTTGTTTGTTTGCCTTGGTTTTGTAGCTGTTTTGGTTGTTACTATTGTATTGCATCACTCTGTGGTGCCAACTATGTAGCTTCTGGTAGAGTAAGTTGAACAAGGGGTAACCTCACCCCAACAAGGCAGTTAGAGCTGAGTGAGCAATTGTTTGTTTGCCATGTTTGTCTTATGTGTATCCATGTACTCATTTCAGCATAAATTTTCCCCTACAGGTATTTTGCGTCATTTAATTCTGTGGTATTCATTTTCTTGGAAAATACCTCTAGGGGTAAACAATTAAAACAAAAGAAAGAAGATTGTTTTAAAGAACCTTTAGTGGATTTAGTGGACTGTGTGCAAACCAACATGATACCCAAAGAAGCAGTAGCAGCATAACATAAAAAGAAGGATTTTACCTACCTGTGTTTGACCTATTCATCCACCCCCCTTCTACTACCAGCTGAGCTATGCTCTAGGATTTCTAGTCTATTTTTTTCTCCAAGTTGAGAAACTATGTGATCACAATAATGTGATTGCCTCATGATCATTCTTGTAGGAACTTGCAGTGATAGTCATGATGAAAGATTAATAGTTATTATAATAGTTAATTAATAGTTATTATTATTAATAGTTATTATCTTGGAGCTTATCCCAGCTCTTGACAGGTCTAAAGGTGAATTAAGTGATGCAGAGAGAGAAATAAGAAAGGGGAATTCAGCAGAAATCTGGGAGTTTTTAGTGGAAATCAAAAAGTATAGCACATGTTTTTACATCACTTGAAATTCAGGACAGTTCAAAGGATGTGAAAACACATATGCTCTAACTTCAAAGACTGAATTTTATTTCTGAAAATTTGAATCTGCAGTTGAAATTTGCTTGCTATATTTCCGTTCTCCTCTTTCTACTCTCCAAACCCCCGTTTAGATCAAACGAAGACCACAGCCACCGTGTATAATCCACATACTCAGGTCTGCTGCAATGGACGTGTATCTCCGTGGAAGCCTTGGATGGATCAAGTAATGTACTAATTGCACCCCACCCCCTACTGGGAAAAATAATCAAACCACCTTTTCCAGTGACAGTTAAAAATCTAAAGCACTGTTTTACTAAAGCAGAAAAATGTTTTATCTACTGTTCCTTTCTTTTTTCATCTTAAATCATGCTTTTTATTTGTTTTTATTTGTTTTTGTTTTTTAATGTCTCTGTAAAGCACTCTGAATCACCTTGCTGTTGAATTGTGCTATATAAATAAACTTGCCCTGCCTTGCCTTGCATACCAAGCAGAAAACAATGCACAGCCTTTTATTATTAAATTCCTTCATATAGCATTACAATGTAGAGAGCTGGTAACAGTGCTACTTTTTGACAACAGAATTCAGAGCTCCACCCCACTGCTTTCACACAGTCCCCGAGGGTGGTTTCTATCTCTGTTTTCTATGTGTAAAATTCCCTTAATAGCATCCGTATTCATTACCGCCAATGCAAAAGGATCAAAAGGCTGGTAAGGCTAAAAGATTGCAGAAGCATAATGCATAGATGTTAGATGTATGTAATGCGGAATTTTCGGAAGTGTTTTATGTTCTTAATTTGCATTTTTGATCTAATTTTTTTTCATAACTCATGCATTTTGGTGCTTGCCTTTGAATGTGTAAACTACAGAGTCTGGTTGTGTGTGCCTTGCTGCACAATTTACTGTATTATGTCTGATTCCTCAAGTGCTGTGGAGAGACGCCGTATGGCTCTGCACAACGTGGAGTTCTCTGTTGTAATAACACCCTGTACGAGGACAGAGATGATGGAGATGAATGTTCACACATGGGTATTCCTTACAACCCGGCTAAAGGCACTATATGTTGTTCTCAGTTTCATGGTAGCCCAGGACAACACTGCTGTGGGACAGAAATTTACCGGCCTCGTACTGAGATCTGCTGCAATGGACACAGGTGTGTATGTGTTCTGTTTACCTGCTTTACATTGCTGATAAAATCCAGTGAAAAGGGATTTCTTCTTTTTAATCCGATTAGTATCTAATAGCACCTGTTTTGAATTTAGTCAGTCAGGGCAGCTGGGAGCATGGAAAATAGTTTCATGTTTTGTCTTCTGAGTCAGAATTAAGGAAGTAGAGAGAAGTAGAATGGAAAATTTTTCATAGCTGTTGATTTCATATGGTATCTAAGACACACACAGTTGCGTAACAAACCTTGCCCTGCCTTCGTTTGGTTCCCGGAACTCTTAAGATGCATTTCTTTCAGTCTGTGTGGTGTTTAATTAGGTTTCGTCTCTTGTTTCTGTGGGGTCATGACTCATCTTAGAGTATTTAGCATTTACAGCTATTGCATCATTAAGTATTTTGCAATTTGAAGTGAGACATTTGTGTTTAATAGGTAAAGCATTGCCCAACTCACCAGGTATTTATATTCAGGATTCACTTTTTCTTTTATGGTTAGGTCTGTAGGAGTTGAACTGGTTGAATTTTGGCTGCTCTTGAGTCCGTTTCCAGTTGCAGTAGCTGTCAAAGTGCATTTGGTTTAAATGCATTCTATGTAGACAATGACTGAGAGCTTAAACTGCAGCTCTGATGTTCTGCTTTCAGTGCACAGCTTGTGTAAACACTGTGAAATTTAAGTTGTCTTCCAGAATGACATCCAACACTATACATAAAGACTCTGTCACAGGATAACCCATGCCTCTAGATGACTAAGACTGCGTATGGCCCACAAAACGCTAGAAAGGCTATTTCTATTGTTTTATACCTAGCTGGAAGAATAGAGTTGTCTTAGTTGTGAATGTGACACTAATGCTGCCATGAACCAATTCTTTATTAGTTTGTTTCAAGTCGTAAGTAGGTTAAATAAAATGCACATTTCTGGTAATGTTAGCATTTCCAAGTTCCATTCGAAATTCCAAGCCCCTTTATAGTAGGGGGAATTGGGATGTTGTCAGTCTTTGTTTAAATAGTATTTTAATCCTTGTGAACAAACTTCTGTATCTGTGATTTTTATGTGAAAGCCTCAGAAGTGGTAAGTAGGAAAAATATCTAGTTTGTGAGATAATTAATTAATGCTTGCATGGTTTGTTCTGGGGGAGGGGTGTAAGCTTTATAAGCCTGGGTTATTGCTCCTGAAGGGGAATTCAAGGTGGCACTGTAAGAATAAAGCCTGGCTAGTAGCCCAAGAGTCACGGGCCTAGCCTTTGGGTTTTTGTGTAGTTGATTTGAATTTGAATTTTCCATAGTTTTTTAAAAACAATTGTAAGTTTGTTTGCACAAATTTCTTCATTGGTTGTTCATTCCACCAACCTCAGCTGTTTGGTTATCGGTATTTTTGTAAATAAATTGCATGTCGGGGGGAAAAGAACTCCTGCCTCCAAGTGTGTTTCCTCCATTGTATCTGTTGCCCCCTTACAGACTCATCTAACTCAGCCTCTTACAAACATAATTATTTATTTTTGTCCTTATTTGATATTAATTAGTCCCTCTGTTTTCCAACCAGACATCTGAAATCAGAAAACATTCATTGCTGTGGGGTCAAAGCCTACAACATTAAAGACCCTCAGATGAAGTGCTGTGCAGGAACATTGTACAATCTGACATCATTAGACAAGCATGGAGGGGATGTGCAGTGCTGCGGATCCATTCTGCAAAAGCCACAGGTAGAATTATTAATGATGTTATGAAGATCTGTTGTTTCTTCATCTTATTCGTGTATTACACTGATGTCATTAGATTTAACACAGCTACTCCTGCCTTGATGCAAAGTGAGAGTAGGTATGTTGGCCACCCTGTCCCATAACTTTTCACACTGTGTTTTGTTTACAGTGGCCTACCATTGTTAAAGCGCCTCTTTCTGACTGGCGTCTTCTGCATCTTGGTGTCATTTCAAAATAATGGACAAACCATGATTTGACCAATATGAAAATGGAAAAAAGAAATAACTGTGAAAACATTACATTTCTTGAGCTTTTTAACTATCTCATAGAGTCCTGTCTGTAATTTTGAAGCAACATGAATAACACCGGTAAAGGAGAGACACTGATATGGGCCTGACGGGTAAACATTTAGGAAACCGCAACTTCTCTCTAACTGCACAACTGAACTACAAATCCAAAATATATTTAACTTAAGCACAGTCAGCATGAAGTGAATGAAAACAGCATGCTGTAACAAGCGAATCATCACTGCAGCTACTTGGCCAACTATTAAAAACTTTTAATGAATATTTAGAGGCTTTTTTTTAAAGCAGATTAATCGTCTTGTGTACATTTTATGATTCTTTCTGTAAAAGCTAGATCCAGAACAATTCAGTACAGATTATTACCAAAAGAAGCTATTCTAATCTGAACCAGCAATAATTATTAGGGTTGATGAACCATTCTAATCAGTTCCTTTCAGTTGCATTAGCTCTCTATCTCAAAACTGTTTGCTGGAGGTATTTACTGTATATTTGACAGGCAGACTAACTTTAGTCAAAGAAATCTTTTATATTAATCTGCAAAAATTTACCTGATATCAGCTGGTGTATCAACATTACTGGCTGTACTTGACTTTATGGCTTGCCTGAACTAACGCAGCGTTCAATGAGTCCAAACAATCATGCTTTTATTTACCATAAAACGCTATATATCTTTTCAAAAACCAGGGCATTTGCTGCTCAAGTCTGGACAAAGAGGTGCTCTACTCTGCCAAGACAGGGTTCAGATGCTGTGGTCACCTTTACTATAATACCACACTGTGGTCATGCTGTGCAGGGGGGCTGAGAAGAATCCATGAACCAGGACAGGATCAGAGAAAGATGATTAATGGTCTGTTGTGTCTAATGAGATGTTCTCTCACATAGTTTATTTTCAGTATATGTCATATTACCTCAATGGCACAGCCCAGATTCTGTATTTTACCAATAATACACCTGTAATGTTCTCTTTTTTTAGGATCCAGACTTCTATCTGTGAATAATCTGAACAAAATCGATCTTTGCAAAGAAAGTAAGATATTGTCTGTAACTTAGATTAAAAAAAAAAAACCCATCAGAACAGATGCTATTTACAAATATAACTGAATTGCTTGTGTATCTCATTGTTTAGTGCACATTGGGACTGTGGAAAGTGAATCTCTGCAGAGCATTGTGTTCAGGAGTGTGCTGAAGGTCCATGGGACGGAGGCCAACGTGAAAGCTCTGCCTTCCCCTTACATCCTGGAAAGAGATGATCGCTGCAGCTACCCAAAACTGATTCCTGGGAAGACCTACATCTTTAACGATGTTAATGTTTTCATTGATTTCAATCATGACTCTGTTCTTCAGTCACTCCATTTCATTATTTCCAAATGTTCATCTCAGGTCACCACTGGCTGATGTTACTCCCTTCTTTGAACAAGTACTCTTTTTTTTTTTTTTTACTTTTTTTTTCACAG
>VVHJ01040426.1:2956-22526 GCA_015107715.1 Tylochromis polylepis | reverse complement strand
TGCGTCTAAGCAGGGGTGCTCACACTTTTTCCGCAATTGAGCTACTTATAAAATGACCAAGTCAAAATGATCTACCGGTTAACTCGCTGACTAGCTTGTCAGTTTTACTACACTTCGCGCCGCTGTTTGCGCATGCGCAGCGACCTAAGCGTCAGAAAAAATCTGATGTCATCTGACTGGCTTCCCTGTCACTTGATTGATATACAGTGTATATCAATCAAGTGACGGGATGGATGATAGGCTGGCATCTATTTTTTTAATGCCATGCGATCTACCAATACTACCTTTGCGATCGACTGGTCGATCGCGATCGACGTATTGAGCACCCCTGCTCTAAGATATCATTATAGCTCATTAAACGTGGTTATCTTAGTGGATTCAGTCGGCTAAATCCACAAAGAGCAGTGGATATCACAGTAGCACCACAGATCAGCTGATCACAGTCTGCATACAATAAAAAATCTTTCAAACTCAAAAAACAAATTATTATTTGGCTTTTTTCTAAGTAATTCCTTACCCCACACCCATTCTTAGGATTCCCCTCCAACCAAATCCCACTTTAACCTCTGCTTATTAGTATTGGAGAAATTAAATGAAATATGTTCATAATGTCTCAAAAAGAAATATATTGTTCCTTTTGTACATCTTTCATACATACATAATTCTAGATGCAGACTCTGTGTCTGACCTCCCTTTACTATTACAGTATTTTGAGTTTAATAAATTGGTCAAAAACAGACAACTGGCAGACTGATAGCACTTTTTTCAATAACAGACAGCCAATAATATCAAGTGAATAATACGAAGTAAATTCCTTAAATAGCATAGAGAAATCTGATATGTTGGCAGCCTTAAATGACACACAGGTTTAGCCTGAGTGGCCTGGCATGGAATCAAATTCACAGCCTGAATTATTGTTTCATTCCACCGCAGTGGTTTGTGTCATATTTTGAGCTGTCTACTTTCCCTCTCACTCTGTAGAAGTTTAAGAAAAGATCAAGGTTTGAATTAAAATATGTCCTTTCACAACATTAACCGTGCATGCTGGAGAAAAAAAAGAAGCTTAAATGTGATGCCAAAGGCGGATGTTTTGGCATCCTTTGGCACTGAAAAGTGAAAACTGATTGTGAGACCTGACTTAGAGTTGCCATAACTCTGTCACCCATCACCACACTGTAAGATGTCCTGGATCCCCTGGAGGATGCTCTGTAAGATGACAGCAGCTCTGACAAAACACAGATTTTTACACCAGCTGAACCCAACAGGTTTTCCTCAGCATATTCCAGTTAAGGACAATTCCTTTTCTAACTATAACCTGATGGATAATTCTGACACTAACTGTATAATGGGCTCTGACAGACTCCCCTCATGTCCTACGCAGCCTTTCCTCATGCATCAGGTTAAGTAAAGTGAAGTCTCACCCTGAAATTCTGTATTTAACTTTGTTGTGACTCGGTTTTTAAGTCTCTGTAACATCTATTATATACACATTCAGTTGTGTGGTGAATAATCTGACACATAAACAGGGTGTTTGTTTTTGTATCAAAACTTTATTTATCAAACAAAAAGAATGCACCATTGAAATAACATTTCTATAAAAAGGACCATGGGACTGTTCTACAGTGCATTACAAAACCAGCAATTGTATACAACATTGTGGATAGAAACTTCGCTTTACTTTGTCTTCGTCATCATCATCCACTTTCCCCCCTTCACTCAAATGAACAAAATGTACACTTAAATATTGCAGCCACTAAGCTAATTTGGTTATAATGAGTCTAGGCTTGGACGTTTTTTTTTTAAAGGATGAAGTTGAATGTATTTACTCTGAATCGTCCATCTGTCGGCTCCTCTGTCCAACAATGATGTTCTGGAAATGAAGTAATTGTCTGTGTGAGAGGAGATAAGGGTCATTTTAATTTGGTCCCATTCGCCCTGAAGAGATGAGGTCCACATCATTCTTTTTTTTTCTCTACTCTATTATTTTCTTTTTGTAAGCTGTTGGCCTCAAACTGTCTGCCATGGAGCCGACAGAGATGGTTTCACACAACACCAGACCTCTCTCAGTCACCACATCCCTGACCAACTTTATTTTTTCTCTTTTTTAACCCCCATTTTTTTAGGGTTTTTTTTTCACCGTGTAATTTGTCCCTTTTTTGATCCTCAATGGTTCCCACACAGGAGTGAAGCGCCCAAAGAAAGAAGTTAATGAAGTCGAGTTTCCCTTTGAAATGTGGGAGGTGAGCTGAGCCAGTTTCCACCTTATCAAGTCTGCTTGGTGTTTCTGAGTTTCACACAATTGACACTATACTAGTTCACAAGAAGCCTTCATTCGTACAGGACGATGTGTTTTCACAGGACTTTCCCAGTGTGTTTCTGCCGGTTTTAGTCCATTAACTACAAAGAACACTAGCTTTTCTTTCCTGCAGAGCATCAGCTTGTACTCTGATTTCCTGCCTTCCAGGCTACCATTTAATGACACCTTTGTGAGCAAAGATATGCTGAAGTCATCCAGAAATGCAGCTGAAAGCATTTAGAACACTCTTTGTGGCGGTGCATTCAGAGACACTCAGACATATGAGTAGAAGTCATCATATGTGCTTTAATAAAGAGATGTAAAGTTTGACCAGTACTGCTGGTCAGTATTAAATGATCTCTTATAGCTAAGTGTGTGCTGTATCAGTCTCCAAATGAGTAACCAGTAATCAGAGTAATCAGCCAACCCAATGATACATACTGGAGAAGAAAAATACATTTAAAAATAAAGGGGATCTGCAATTCCTCTACTATAATTCAAATAAGGAGGATGAAAACATCATGTGGAGCTTTACATGTCCTTAAATCATTATTGTTTTTATAATTTCATAATGATTCCACTTGACACATCAGTATGTCTATAACAATCAAATCTGAGGCAACACTTAACGTAAGCCAACATCTGTTTTTTCTTAATGGAGTCAGTTTTTTTAAAGAGAAAACTTGCCATTACCAGAAGAAAAATGTGAGCACATGAAAAAAAGCTCAGTTACTGAGGTGAAAGATTTTTATTTCTATAGATGCCATTGTCAAATATCTGATGTCTGAGTTTGTCCAAAGGCACCGATTGTCCTACTTTCAGTTGATTAGCGTTGACTCAGGCACACCACAAAGTTAAGTCCTGCCCAAAATAACTGCACTCTGCAAGCTGCTTTGCAACCCACCTCCACTGCAGCTTTAACCCATGCTGTATCTGGCTTGACCAGTGTCATATCTGCTGTTGGTTACAGCTGCTCTGGTTTTGCTGCTGCTCACGAATGGAGAGCCATACAGCCAAATACAAATTACTCCATTTAGTAGTGAACACGTGCATGCAGCTCAACTCAGTATTCAGTTTTAATATCATGATGAAACACACTTCATGTCAGCTCCACTCAGGCGCCTCTCTCTTTGCCCCAGATTTGGATTTCCTGGCTCCAGTTAGTGGGCAAAGAATAAAACTTAAACATGACCCTACCGCAGATCTGCTGTAACTATGAAGAAGAACTGCATAGATGCGATCGGAGCCCCGCCATCCAGATTTCGGACTGACAATAAACTGAAATTGGAGGTGACTGCAGCTCCTTGGAATGAGCCATTGTGGTGGCAAACAAAATGCTTTGTCCAGGAATGTAAATAAGCAACAATATAAAAAAAAAATACTGAAACCTTTTAAGGCAGTAAACGAAAATAAAAAAAATAAAACACTGCTTCAGTCCTCTTTTTTTCATTTTTGTTCTTTGCTAATCTAAATGCACATTTGCAGAAATATCACATTCGAAATAAAGTAATAATAGTAATAATATATTAAATTTGATTATAAAAAAGTTACTTCTACTCTAGTGGAACTGTACACTGTAAAAAAAAAAAAAGAGAGAGAGCTGTTTTTAAATGTAGTTCTGCTGCAGCAATGTGTTTCTCCACAGTAAAATACACACAAAGCAAAAACCCAACATCTGGCTGTTAGGAGGTGGGTGAGGGTGGGGTGAGGGTGGGGTCAGACTCTTGAAGAATAGGTCCTTTTCAGTCCTTTGTCTCCCTTTTAGATTCCTGTGCACTGTTTAATTCACACTTGAAAAAGTGAAATTGGGAATTTTGTGTTGCACTGAATGTTAAACTAAGACGATGACATTGAGATGATGGTGGTGCTGAGGCTGTTCCAACATCAGATAAAGAAACACTATTTCAAAAACAATATTTTGGGATCTTTTTGCCCATTGACTCCAAATCACATGGTTTAGTTTTACATTTTCTATATATGTTCAGTTAAATTTACTTCCCTTTTACGTAGACATTTATTCTGACTAACTGCCACAAATATCAGCTTACTCTTAACATGTTGTCCAGACAGTCACAGTGTCTGCATCATTTTCTCTCTCAATATTTTTGCCTGTCAACAAGTCCTCTAACCTAAATAACAATGTTGATACATTTGAAATATAACCAGAACATAAAAACAGTTTTTTTTACACCCATGTTTGGTTGGCTTTAGAGACATCCACAGTCTGACATTGCCTCCACTCTAGCTGATATTTGCAGGAGAGGAGATTCAATTGTCCGTAGTCGATCACTAGAGGCCAACGTATCTGCCTCAATCTAATGTCATTTTAGGTCCACCCTGATGTGTAGACATGCTGACATTTTGGTTCCTCTGAATAATATTGATGTAATTTCTATATATGGATCACAGTCCTACAGTCAAAGGTTTTGGTCATGACTGTATAGTCAAATCTCAAAAAGCTGATTTTCACACTAGAAATTAACGGAAACCAGTCAAACAAAGTTTAAAAAGTTGTTTATGAGAGTAAAGTAAAACGTCTGAAATCTAGAACTGAAAAACGAAAAAACATGTCGAGTACAGGACTGTCCTACAGCTGTTACATGCAGATAATGTAAATGAAAGTAATTTCCTTGCAAGTATTTGGAAGAATGCAGGCAGAATTTCCCCCCCTTCCAGTTTCTTAGTTCCTATAACTAAAAGTCAGCCAATACAGATAATTTTTCAGGTATCAAGGCAAAAATCACTGCACAGCAAAGACAGGATCTTAAAGCTTGGTTACTGAAGGGAAAAAAATCTCTGAGCAAGCAAAAAAATCAGCTTATTTAATTTTTTTTTTATAAATCTGGTCATTGCCCTGTTCTAAGTTAAGTAGACAGATTTCCATAAAGTGATCTTTGTTGCTGAAATAAAAGGACATTTAGGTTGAGTCTGAGAGGGAATGGTTTGTTTTGATGAACGTTTCCTGCATTATGAGTCACTGAGTGAGCCATTTGGGGGTACAGCATCTTGCACTGGAACATTCTGATAGACACGTTTGCCGTTCTGTGGATCCAAGCTTTGATATTTCAAGTACAGGACGATCCCTGCCATCACTGGATGTAGTACATCTGATGTGTCTGCTGTGTTTCCCGGCAGGTGCTGAAAGACTGCATCTGTGCTGCCAAAGTAAAAAAAAAAACACTTTTCTTTTTTAGTTTCTCCCTTTAAAGGGACACGGGGCTTTTGGGATAAGCCCTCAGCAGAACAGCCCCATCTCATCTGGTCCCCGTGTGTCGACTTTGCAGGAGGAACAAATTAACATAACACACAGCCCATTTTAACATTTCACAAAGACTTCAAATAAAGTGACTAAATATGGAGAAAGAAAAATAGCACTGAAGTGAAAAGTATAGCTACAGAGAATGTCTTATTTATCTCAAAGATGACAACACTCATGAAGGCGAATGACTAAGGATAAAAAAGTCAGGTGTTCTTTTTAAAGAACATTTCAAGTAACATCATCGGTATAAAGTCGGATTTTTGACAGCTGAGGGGAAAAACACCCATTAAAAGATTTAATCAGCTGCTTATCCGTGCTACTTTGAAGTGTTTTATCTGAGTCCAACTGATTTCTCCTTCTAAGAGTTACTAAATGTCCCACGTAAACACAACAGTGTACAGGTGTTTCACGTATTAGCTCGTGCCTAAAAAAACTTTCAAAGGTTTCAGCCCAACTGATTATTGTCAAGATCCTGCATCAGTTTTTAGACTGATTTCCTTCCTTCCTTCCAGGTACCCATTTGTTTCAGCTCAAGTCTATGAATTTCAAATTGCAGAGACTTCAAAGTGGAGGGGTTTTTGTGGGCCTGATACCTTGTGCCCTGCTGGCATCAGACAGACGTCTGGAGACAAACCCACCGTTATGTAACAGAAGTATTCTTGATCAGATTAGTCAGAGTATAATTTCAGCAAGCACTTTGACCTGATTTGGACTATGAGGGGGTTTATGAATTGAAAATATGCAAAACCAATGGCAGTTGGAAACTGCCATTAGTTTTACATATGGATGTTTCTTATAAGTTGAAAAACTGAAACCAAAGTGCCTTAAACTTGTTTTTTGTTTTTTTTTTGCTAATGGCCCACAAAGACTCTGACCTCTGCCCTACTTCTCACTTGATTCAAAACCTCAGTAAACACATTTCTAAAGAGGTTTTGAAATCAGTCACTAGTTTTGTATTTTGCTTTATACAGCTTGTTGTTGATTTTGTAAGTATGGGTCCAATTTAGTGTAAATCGACATTAAAATGGCACATGCTATAGGTAGTGGCAAATCCCTACTGTTCCTTGTTTTCAAAAACTGAGATCACAGTGGCGTAAGCGATGAGTGTGACAATTTAAAACGAGACACAACCTCAGTGTCTATCTTTTACATACAGTCTATGATGGAAACAGCTGAAATTACAAGCCATTTCTAGGAAACTCAGGAGAAACAGTTGTGAAATCCAGATAAATTCTGCAACACTGACTAAAATAAAGTTGCTCAAATGCAGAGTGTGATGGCTGGCTGATGGATCCACCAGTTTAAAGACTCCTAGTACTGCTTAACTTAATATTTATTTTTTTACTTTGACAGTTTTTGATTTAAGAGTTGTTCTGTAAGTTGACTTGCAGTAACCTGTGCAGCTGCTTCCATTTCCACCAACACATCACCTGTCTGAGTCACTGGATCAAACACTACAAGTTGGCAGTGAAACAAGGGTCTGGAAACAATGTCTGCAAGCTGACTTTCAGAAATGAAACAAACAAACGTCTGCCAGAAAGGTACAGCTGGATGGATGATAATGGGAAAAAAAGCACTTTTAAAAATAGATGTAATTCACATTTAATGGGCTAAAATGTGCAAATCCACTTTTAAGAGCAGTTAACTTTAATCATTCCTCCTTTTCTTTCCTTTTTGAAATGTCTTGTGTCAACAGGTCATTGGATTCAGAATTTATTGTTGAATCAGATTTTCTTCTTTTTTTTAAATCAAATTTTAGTCTGACCCCACAGCACAGGATTGTTCTGTCTCTACAAAGCTCTGGTCTGCAGAGAGGACGGGAGGATAGGAAGAGCAGAGTGAAATGGGGATATTTCTCCGAGAACATGCTGATGAGTTTGATCCCCTTACTAGTCTAACACCTGCCAGTGTTCGTTCACTTTTCATCCCCGCGCTCGTACTACCGAGATGTTACTTTTCCATCCCTTCTGTGCCCAGGACTTCTCTCCGCCAGTGTAACGGCCCAGCAAGCGTGAGCTTGAATCATAATATTTGAAACTACGTTATAATGAATTCACAGGCTCATTCCTCTGTGCCCTAACTCGCACATACAAACCACCCCTGAATATCAATTCATGGTTCTGCTTCTCTCTGTCTCCCTCAGGCTTTTTCCTTTTTATCACAGAAAGATAAAGGTCTGTAAATTACAATATGGAGACTGGAGCATACTGATTGCCTGTTTTTTTTCTCCCTGCTGATTAATGAATCATTAGTCATTTTGAATTCCTGGTTTTCTGCAGACAGACAAAATGACTATCCTTACCAGTTGTTTAGCCAGGTGTTCAAATGTGATTTTTACAGGTGGTGTAATTCCACATACGTCCAATTATGTTGTAAGAATGAGGGGTGATATTTAGAAAAAAAGATTGCTGCAGCAGCAAAGAAAGAAGTGAGACCTTCACAAAAACTCCAACACAGATCAACTTGTTAGGTTTTTTTTTTTTTTTTTACAGTGTACACCTTGTTTACTGTCCTAATGCCGCTTTTCACAGAAATGATTTCTCTTTCAGAAAGAGAAACAAAAACATCCCCACCCATCTCATCTCCATCAAATTCTCAAAATCAGGTTCTCTCGCCTGCTATCAATGCAAATGCAGTTGTTTTAAAGAACGGGAAGGCAGATATTCTTTGCACTGATGCTACAGAGGACACCTTGAACGCTATCGCTACAGGTTTAAATTCCCTCTTTGCAATTTGTTTCCTCAGTCCAACTTTTTTTAGATGGCTTCTATTAAAACTAAAAATGGCACAAAAGGGTTTCTTTATACCAGTTAACAAAGAATTTTTGAATTAAACTAACTGTCTGACATGTTCAAAGGCTGGAGGTTATCATATTTCACTGCGGTTAAAGTAGCTCTCTGCAGAAATGTGGTTAAAAAAACCTGACTTAAAAAAACTCAGCTCTGACAGGACATCAAATGTAAAAATATACTTTGTGGATTATGCATTGTTTGTGTTGATCTTTTTGTCACATTTTCTGTTATCGGTTTTTGTATAAAAACAGAACCCCCTGAAGAAAACTCAAAGTGAAGCTGATGGTTTTGCCATTTTTCCCAGGTGGGCGATCAAGGTCGACAGAGGTACACTCGTGTTTGTCTCATGAAAAATAAATATCGATTCATCAAAAGCAAGCCCAGATACAGCACACTCACCTCCAGCCAAACACTGTAAAATGGCACAGTGAAAAAATAAACAATGACAGAGATCAGTCTCATTATCATCATCATCATCATCTCAAATCCTAATAAAAACATGAATAATGAAGGTAACATCAAATCTCCATTTCTTCCACTTTTGACAAGAGCAACACAGCACCCTACTGTGGTTGGTTTGTTGCAAATTATACATACAACTTTATGATAGAAAATAAAATTATAGTTTTGTAATCTCAGAGCCCAAACTGTTGTTTTATGATCATGACTCAATTACCTTTTTCTCGATTTTGGTAGTGCTTATTAAGTTTTTCATATAATAACCATGATTCAGTGAGTGTCCTTCAAAATGCATCTTTTGCGAACACGTGAACTAGTGTCCCAAAGACGACCAACATCAATATTCACAGACTGTAACCCTTCTTTAGTTCTCCAGACAACAGGGGGCAACGCTGCACTTTGCGACTAACATGTTTAGAGTGACTGAACATACGTCTGACATGAACAATTACTGTGTTCCATCCGGAGACATTTCTTTGTTCCACAGTGGAATTGATCATCTCAAACCAACTCCACCTTGTTCCTTAAAGCTTATCTTTTTCCACCCACTTCAAGTCCATATTTAGGCCAGACTTGAACAACTAGCGAAAAAAAAGTTACAATAAGCTTTCAGAGATGAGAATTTGGCAACGACACAAGTCCTTGTGGGTAAATACTGGACATTTTCTGCGTTAGGGAGAGTAAAGGCTTGGTCAGGAGCAGCAACCAACTGTGGGAGTCTAAAGAGGTTTTTATACAGTCCTGTAAGAAAAAAAGTTAGTAGAATCCAGATCCAGATGATTCAGACCGGACTTTACAATTTTAATCTCAAGATCCAGAAAGTGGAAGGGTACTGTGGGCTTGGGTGATGTGTGTTTCAGTCAAATCATACTGTTTTGTGTAAGACAGAAAAAGATAAACGATGAGAAAAACGTCATAGTAAATCACTTCGCTCTGCTGTAACAGGCAACCTTGGATCCACATGAAAAAAAAAACGTTTTGGTGAAGCTTTGGTGGCTGAGGATGTGTTTTCCATTTTTCACTTAGGTTTGTGTTGCATTTTCAAACCATATGCACATCCTGTAAATGCGCTAAGTTGGAATAGCCAAAGAAAAAACAAAAGACAAAAAGGAATGCCGATAATGAAAAATAAGTGAGGTACAGTCACAGTAACTGAGTTGAAGATAACTCAGTGGAGGACGATGCTAATAAATATCACAAATAAGAGAAACAGGAGGGATCTTGTAATTTTGTCTTCTTTTTTTATGATAATCCTTTCTCCCTGTTTCATTAAGTCGAGGCGCTAGGCATTGGGTTTTTTTCAGTTTTGTGTTTGAGGTTGAGGGGTCTAAAGGGGTTTCAGTTTAAACTCCTAAAGACGCCCCTCAACACTGGTCCTGTTGTTGATGCTGTGTGCTGTAGTGTTTATCCTCTTTCAAATTCCCTTTTTCCAGTCCCGGTCCCAGTGGATAGTAGCCGAGACCAGTAGAAATCAAACAGACTTAACCCAGCACAAACGGAGATCTGATTCCACAGAGGCATCTTTAAACCCAGATTGACCTGTTGGTGCCTTGAAAGACCAGACAACAGGTGACATCGAGGCTTGAAGAAGGGTTCCAGACTGGGCCATGATTTGGGGCCGGGCCGGGCTCAGAGGTTAGAAGGCGGAGCCTGTTATGGCATTAAGCTGCTGCATCAGCCCTTCTAGACTGGCCATCTGCTCTGACAGGTCATCTTGCTCATAAATCTGAAATGAAAAGAAATAAAACATCAAGTTTAAAAGCGTTACAAAACCATGGGCCATTGTGTGTCAAAACTACATACAGTAGATACAGTTTAAAGAAATGCAATCAAGCTAAAATTGACAATATTTAAACCAACCGATGCACCACTGAATTTACTTACTGAGGATAAGTATGCATGAGGTAGATTCAAGCATATGTATTTCAGGTTTGAAGCTACACCCAACCCCTCCTTTCAGTAGTTCAGTAGTCATGTTGTGACGAGTTCAGATATCAGTTTGATCATACCACCAAATTCTATTAAAATTATTTGTAGACATTTGCTTCTTCGTTGGTAGTGTGACCAAATCAGTCCTGGGTCCTGCACTTCATGCTCTCATAAACAATCGTCTGCCAACAGACCAGAAAACAGTTAGGCTTTAGTTAATAACAAAAAGATCAAAACTTAACCCCCTACAATCTGAAGCAGCTACCAACCCTACTGAAAGTTAAGCAGCTTTTGAAAAATGCTATTTTCCAGTTTCAGAAAACTTGATTTCAAAAATGCTTAATAATGAAGATAGCATTTGGGTGGTAAATAATTCTGGACTTTATTTTTTGCTCTGTTACAAATATATATATATTTTTAACAGTATGTCAGTGACTGACTACATTTCAGTTTGGTGTTAGCATTGGTCTCACGCTGAAATACAGAGTCACGTAATTTGCATGCAATCTGCTCTCTGCAATGTGCTCACAAATGCTTGTAAAAATGGCTGAACTACTCCTGAGCCAGACTTTGGTAGCACCAGCGTGATTGCCACTTCAGCTGACAGCACTGTTAGCAGCCGTGGAAGCGAGACATTCTGTGGGGCATTATGGGTTTTATTACAGAACTATGTCCCAAAAGCACACTCTTCATGGGGAGGCTGAATATGGTCTACAGACTGACAACTCAGCACTAGTTATGTAAAACCCAAACGTGCAAATCATCCACTTGTCAACCAATTTTCTTGTGGATGTAACCACTTTTTTGACCTGCCAGGTGTATTGCAGCTTACTTTAGCTCCAAAACCTAATATTGTGAATCAATCAGTTTACTAAGACAACAAACAGGAGGTCAGCATATTTGGACCTTCTCTATGAGCACAGGAATGCTACACATTTAGGCTGTGAAAGGACATAAATCACATCTTTTTCACTGCTGAAAACCATTTCCCCAGCCGTACCTTTAAGAGGCTTAATGTGTTTCTTCTGCACGCTTTGATGCATTCATTCATTTTTGTGCGAGTCAACTCGCACAGTGTCGTAAGTGGCTGCAAATACCTAATCTATCACAGTGAACCTCATGTCTGATTTTGTTTCTGTCAAGAGTTCAGTTATTGTTGCCTGGCAGCGCAGTGCAAACTTTTCAATATGCACTTATAACTGAATAAAATAAAAGGTGGCTCCATGTTGACTGTGATGGATTATCTATCAGCAGCAGGTTTCAAGTCTCTGCAGTCTGACTGATGTGGAACCAATGGCTGCCCGAGGGAGGGAAATCAGAGTAAAAAGTTGGACAGCGATCAACAGGAATTCAAAGTTCACAGGATTTCTAGTTAATGGGCTTAATCAAGAATAAAACCAGCAATAATGAGCTTAGCTAATAGTTCTTCCCTGAGACGACTGCATCAAATGTGTTAGGGTTGTTGCCGTCACTGGTCTGCAAGCGTTTCCAAGGATGGGACACGCTTATAGAGTGAATGGCTTCACTTAAATATCCTGCAAATGTGTGATCACTGTGTAATGGTGTGTTCTGTCCGGCTATACAAACTGTCACCTCTCAGTGTGCCAACTTAAGTGCCTTCATCTGTGTGTGTGTGCGTGAGACAGTCAAGTGCTCATCTCTCGCAGACAAACATTCTCGGTGTGTTATATTGAGCGTGGCCTTCATGCAGAGTTTGTCCTTGCAGCTGAAAAAAAAAAAAAAAATTCAATATTCTCCTCAGTGTGCTGTGGAAAACCGATAAAGGCCCTGTGGAGATATTTCTCACATTTTAATCGAAACATTTTGTCAATGTACAAGACCCTCAACATATACTTGTAAAGAATTAGGGTTGTATACAGTCATTGTGTAAGTCCTTTGTTATAGCGACTCTACATAAATATGACTGCAGAACTCCAGTGCATATGCTCAGCTTTCTGAATTGACCCCCTTAAGTCACAAACATGTAGTCAATGTAATCTTTAGCAAACTGCAGATGGACAACAGATTTCTTTGTCTCCTTCCAGCCCTGTGATGCACACCATTGTTGTGCATTCTGTTCTCCTGACAGGGGAATCACAGATGTTAATATCAGCCTCTGTGTTACAGAGAACTTTAGTTTCTTAGAAACTTTTGGGGTTTCTTTGTGACCTTGCAGATCCTCCTGTGGAGCGCAACAATGCTCTTGAAATTCCTTCATCTGCACACAGTCTGTCTGACAGTGGACTGCTGGGTCGAAAATCTTCAAGGACGGTTTAATAATCCTTCCCAGCCAAACCCCCCACCACTCTTTTTATGAGGTATTCAAAAATTGCCTTTGCTTGTGCCATCATGCGCTTGCTCACACACATTTTGAAAGGTATCAGATCAGGTAATCATCCCATTAACTGCAAACATGCGACTGTACTGTCATCTTCCAATTTACTGTTAATTCCAGTTCGGTACAATATTGGATAAATGACGAGGTCTGCTTAACAGAGGTGGCGTGCATCAACTTTATGGGCTTGTGTTTGGTCATGCTGATGCAGAATATGAAAGCTTTCTCAAATTTTTTCATACAACATTTATTAGGTTAATAACACGTACGACAGACCAAAGCTTTGAATGCAGCTGTATTGTAAGAAAAAAACCCAAACTACTATTTAATATTGTACAATCACTTTAAACCTGCTCATTCTGTGACTGATTAAGGTGAGCACTTAGATTTTGAGACAGTTCTTACGGACAAAAAATAAAAAGTTTGATTTGTGTGGTCACGCAAAAAAAAAAAATTGTGGTTTACTAACAGGCACAATAAAATGATAAAGAAAACTTTGGGTTACACTGAAAGTGATGCTTTAATATGAACTGAAAATGCGGTTTCTCTTGCAGTTATACTAATGCATATTTTTTGGTAAATTTTTTTGGTTTAAAAGTCAGATGATCCCTTGATTTCCTCGAACCCCAACCCATCTTGGCACCTTAATGTAAAATATAAAAATGATGTCAATGATTTTTTTGTAAAATGTAAAATATTAGTCTTTGTGGGATTTGAAAGGCATGTCAAATGCTATATTTAAAAAAATCTAATCAAGTTAAAAACTTGATTTTTAAAATTATTATTATTATCTTTTTTTTTTTTTGAGGGGAGAATCAAACCTGCTGATCCACAGTTAAACATCTCTCATGAGTTTGGTTCAGTTAAAGCTTTTAACCTGAACATGTTGGGTCAGCTTTCGACTGGTTTTCTGCCTCGGGACAAGTTAACACCCCCTCCAGTCATATATAGATTTTTTTATACTGCCTCCATTTAAAACATCAACAGCAGTAAAGAAATATCCACCAGCAGCAGCAGTTCATATACCAGTTACCACCTAACTGACAGTCCTGTGACATCACAACGTCAGTTTTCAAAGCATAGAGAATTAAATTTACACTGAAAGCTGCAGTAATGTTGTTTTTTTTTAATAAATTGAAACAATTTCATGTAGCGTTGCGTAATATCTCACATCTTTTATTTTATCTTTCATTAGCCGCATCCTGAGAGGGGGAATGTTGGTCAAGCAAACATCCCTTGAAACATTTTCGGATGCAAACAACTGATGCAGTTACATCATACACACTACTGAAATGTAAGTAACTTGTTAGTAAATGTGAGTTGGATTAGTTTTACTTAAAAGATGTACAGTGACTGTCCATCATGCAGCGTATTCACAGATCTAACTTCTTTACAAATGATTACTGTGTAGCATTAGCTGCAGTGCCAAACATGTAAAGAATCTTGCTTCTCAGTTTGCAGTGAAGTGAAATGTCATTGTTCATTTGTTCCTACACAGCTTCCTTTGCGTAGTAAATACATCACAGAGTTACCTAGGCAACTGAAACCTGCAATATCTGCCACTGACCACCTGTCAGTAATGCAGGGTAAGTGGATTGCTTCGTGTGTTGACAACCCTTCAGGGAGCTTCAGGGAGCTGCTGGGCAACTGGAATACATCCACTGATGGTTAAAGCCCTTGTATGTTTCCTTGTGTTTTTACTGATTTATTTCATCCTGATGGATACTTTTCATTTTGTTTTATATCCTGCATTTTTAGGGTAACTGAAATATTTCAGGAACAGAATTACGTAATCGCTGATTCACGTTATCAACAAATTAGAAAAAACATTTCAAATGGACCCGCATGCAGAAGTTGCATTGCCAGCAGGAGGAGATAATATATTTAAAGCCAAGAAGTTGGTAGTGAGCAAAAAATGTATGAAGTACAGTCCAAGGTCCTTAATCCGCAGGAATGATTAAGCTAGGCGGCTAATATGCATGTAAATGTGTTAATAATCTCTGTTTAAACACTTTCCTATGATTATTTTCATGTTGATTTGAAGATTTTAAACAATGCTGCTATTTGGCCAAACTGAACATCTACTGTACTCCCTATATAGCAAAAATATTTGGGATATTTTTCAGATACAGAAAGTCTGTCCACATCGAGAAGCCTCAACGAGATCTGAAAAAGTACTTCCACAATACTAAAATCTTATCCTTCCATTCAGTAACAAAATGATGCTATATCATGGATTTTGCTGTACTGACTGTGCCACGCTTGGCAACCTTCATCTTCATAATGGCATTTAATAACTATGACAAGCTTAATCCAAGTACAAGGACCCTCCAGGATGGAAAGGGAAAGATCAAGCCAGTTCCGTTGATCAGATTTATTCAGTACACAAAATATGTCTTTTGTTGTTCAACTCAGACACCAAATTGGTGTCTAAAAATGTTTTTAATAATTGGAAAAACATGACAAACTGTTCTTTCAAATTATACTGAATGCAGTATGCCAACTATGCATTTCATGCCAAATTAATTACGAGGCCAATCAATGGATACTTTAGGATACTTTTATTTTATTTTATTTATTTATTTTATTATTCATGCATTGTTAAAGTTTCTTCAGATTTGTTAAAAAGATTTATCGTGTGATAACTAATTTGCAATGCTGCTTCGCCTTATAATGCTCTTGGCTTCTACCAGGCCTATTTTTGTATTGTCTATTGTTCCACATTGTCCTTTATATGAGCTTTGGCATGTATGTGTGCCAGTATAATTGAATCTAGTGGCTCATATAGTTTCCTCTAAAGACAGTTTTCCATGTAATTTAAAACACATTTTGGTTAGAATTAGCATTTAAATTATGGTTTTTTGGGTAAAAACAGGCTTTAAAAAAACTCCCTCACTAGGTTCTGTTCATTTTTAATCTCTCCTGCATAGCTGTTGAGCAGGTGACATAAATCTCTCTCGCTCTCTCTAGACATAAAGACCTGTTGTGGATTCACATTAAGGAAAAGGAAGGACACTGCACTTGTAAGGTTGTCCTTTGTCTGTGTAACACACGCGGAGTGTGACCTTGTGACCTTCCACTTTTATTTCAAATGAGAACATAAAAGCTCATCTCAGAACTCCACACTGCTGTAGACTGCCCACTTCACATGGGCAGAAAAGGCTTCTATATAAATCACAAGCGGGTATATAAAAAAAAAATCCTTAAAAATCCAGTGACCTCTTGATCTCATTTGTTGACCTGTAACAGCAGTTTCAACGAGTCAGTAAATGCTTCATCGATGGGATAAAACACCCGTCGATACTCTATGTTTCCCTCTGATATCCGGTTACCTCTGTCGACCTGCTGACCTGGAATCAAACTCCTCCTCTGTCAGGGATTCATCCCAACACAGCAGAGCAAGCAGAGCACATGCAAATTTCACACTGACTTAGATAAATGCGGTTACATGTCTCCATCTGTCCAAGTATCCCACTCTTTCTTTCCTACGAGTCAGCAATAAAATGCAAAACGTGTTAAATGTCTCATAGTTCTGAGCGATCAGGGAGACATAAAGATGCAAAGAGGCGTGGTGCCATTTAACAGAGCTGAATACGAAGGAGCTGATCGACAGACTTTCTGCTGCATTGAGCAAATGCCAGAAATACTGAATAAGTTGTTAGTAAGAAAATGTGGGTCTGAGTGGTATCACCTCTTTGTTGACTTATTTTCTCTCCCCACAGGACATTCAATAGTTCACTCAACAGTCAGAAGCAAATTAAGAAGTTTTCTTTTAATCATTTTGCATCATCACCATTAGCTGTAACGGCCATTGTGGCATCTGTAAAACGGGATGCATATAGTGAATTGGGAGTGATTACAACAGATTGTGCTTATGAAGGACAAATTCAAAGAGGCTGGACCGCACATACTAATTTTCACATTGAGATTAGATGCTACTAAATGTTTATGCCCAATAACTGCCTGGTGACGCTATTGTGTTGCCAGCTGGACAAACAAAGTGACAAAGCTACAAACATCTGACCTGTTTAGAATGAAGAGATGCTTTATTTTGAAATGTAATGTTACCAGAGGTACTGAAATTACATGAGCTAATATTTCTCTCAAACTGTTTTCTCTGTTTAAACATTGGATATATTTGGAGCCCGTTCTCACTCCTGAGGCGTAACATAGCGACGTTTTGTCACATCCCGAGGCGTCACATATTACACGAAAGGTAACCGTCCGCGTCCCTATGATACGCTCCAGATTGTGGATGGAATCCATCAGAATGACGCTCCCGGCGGTAACACATGATCCAGCTGTGTATTCCAGCCCTAACCATAAGCCTTAATCCTAATGTTAACCACAACCTTAATTGTGTCAGATAGTGGTTTCCAAAGTGATTCATGATGAGAAAGTAAAAAAAAAAAGAAAAAAGTACATATGTAGATTGACTCCAAACGGTTCTCATATTTTTGAACGCGTAACATAGAGACGTGTTGGGTGGCGAAAGCGTAACATACTGACGATTTGTCAAAAGCGTCGGTGTGTTACGTTTTGGGATGAGAACGTGTTGATATTTTCTGTCCCCTATTTTGGATAAAATATGGGTTTATAGCATTTGGAAATCATTGCATTTTGTTTATATTTACATTTATAAATATTGTCATGGATAAAACGTCCACAATAACATAAAACTGGAAAAGATGCTGATCAAGTGTTGGGAATATTTAAGGACATGTAGTAGCTTGGGAAACTGCTACTTTCTATAGATCTAGATTTGTCTTCTTCCTTCTATCATTTTTATCATTTAAAGAGAAGGAAAGATGATCAAACAGGAAGAACTGTGGATAAGATTCCACCTCTGGGGCAATATCAAAGTGCCACTTCAGTAAATTCATAGTAACGTATATGTTCAGTAACCGTTTCTTACTTTCAGAAAATCTAAAATTCAGAACTCTACACCCAGAGTGAATAAAAAGCAAAGAATAAAGAGTCTGAGGATGTCTTTGGGGGGTTGAGGTTAGAGGCCACTTGGTTCATTTTGGATGTCCATAGACCATCTGCGGCCTGCTGTCCAGATCACACTGAGGCCAGCACAGACACTCATACAAAGGTACACAGAGTCCTGTTCCTGTCACTTCAACAAACACTTCACTGAATTCCATTTAGCCCCTGGAGACAAATTAGAGGAAATACCAACATGAAGTGTCTTAGTAAGGTGTTTTCATCCTAATATCCTGGGGTATGTTGGAATTTTTAGCTTTTAGTTTTTCTGTGGTTTCTCTTGCACTGACAGGCACCCAGCAGAGAAGCACTGCTGTGAACAGAGTTTTTTCAGGTAGGTTAAAATCAGTTCTGGCACCAGAAAAGCTTAAATATGCCTTGATTCTCCTAGTCCTGGCACTTTTGTGCAAAAAGATTCCTCTCATGTTAAGTTTTGATGATGATAATGGAGGAAAACTCTCTAACAAGTTGATTTAAACTATCCCATAGGTGTTTCATTTGGATTGCAATCCAATGATAATGAAGGTCACAGCACCTGCGTGAAATGATTCAGCAACCCCAGGTGTTTTATGCATAGAAGCATTATCATCCTGGAACAGGACATCTTCATCATCATCTTCTTCAAAGCTTGGTACACATTTGCAGTGATCTTTGCCTCTAAGGAGATAACACAACCCAAACTATGACAGCAAAACCGTTAATACTTTTGGGTCTCTTTGAAAAGAGAATATCAGAATCAGATATCAGAATAATGAATAAATAAAAAGCAGAACAGAATATTTGTTTTAGATCCAGTTCTCAGGAATGGGAATTCTATTTTCATATTTTTGCAGATATCATAATTATCTTGTTAGTATCTTACACGTATTGGGTATATACAAAAGCCTGGTGATAGTTCTGGCAATCCAGAAAGTCAGTCTCATGGCTGATGGCTCAGCTGATTCCATTACTGACATCTAATTGGTAAATCACAAACAGGAAGCACTATTTAAGCTGCTTTTAGCTACCATTGCTGTTTTCTCTGCAAGCTACTTTGCAAGCCACTTTTCCCCTTCTTGCTGTTTCTGATTTAATACAATGTCTCTTTTCATTGGTGCCTCCTTGCTGCTGCTCTGCCTGCCTCAGGATTTAAATATGCACACAGGGAAGGCTGGAGAGTTGCTACAACAGAGCCACACAGCCACACATCTATGTCACTGTAGGAAAAACAACACACTGCTGAAAATACCTCAAAACCAAATTAAATGTCTAGCTGATTTAAAGAATGATGCAGGCTTATTTTTCTAGTTGTGTTTTCAACAGAAAAAAATGTGCTTGAGGCAACAGACATTATAGAAGTCCAATTTTATTCCACTCGCCTCCTTTCTATGATAGTTTGCAGGTATAACAATATAATAAAAGCACCATTGTGCTGTACTGACATTAGTCACTCACCCTGTGTCACAGTCTATTAACTAGCTGTGTGTGTGTGTGTGTGTGTGTGTGTGTGTGTGTGTGTGTGTGTGTGTGTG
>VVHJ01040422.1:0-17584 GCA_015107715.1 Tylochromis polylepis | reverse complement strand
CTTTATCCTGTTTTCCTTCTCTCACCCCAACCGGTCGCAGCAGATGGCCGCCCCTCCCTGAGCCTGGTTCTGCCGGAGGTTTCTTCCTGTTAAAAGGGAGTTTTTCCTTCCCACTGTCGCCAAAGTGCTTGCTCATAGGGGGTCATATGATTGTTGGGTTTTCTCTGTATCTATTATTGTACGATCTACTGTACAAATATTAAGCGCCTTGAGGCGACTATTGTTGTGATTTGGCGCTATATAAATAAATTTGAATTGAATTGAATTGAATTGAATTAATGCTACCAAAAACATAATCTTCTTTGTGGTGGTAACTAAGAAGCTAGCACGGTTTAGCCAGATATGTTTCTGCAGACTCCAGCATTTGGAGGAAAGGTTAAGTTTTAAATTATGATGGTTTACTCTTTCACAGTAAATAATTATATAGGTTAATGTATAGTGCATTTCTTGGTTGATTACATGTAGCACCTGAAGAGTAATAGGCAAGGTCATATTTGAATAAGATGTCATTTGTTAATTTCATACATGTGTGATATTCTTAAAGACATTTTATTTTACTATTAATAGCTTTGTCTGGGTTTCATCATCAGAGAACTTCTCATGTAATCTTCCCTCATACAGTATCCGTCTCCATCACCACGCCCTGACTCATGACTCATACATGATTGGTTAACGTCTCGGAACTATTTGTTTTCATTAGCTGCTTTTTCGTCAACATCCAGTTTCCGTGCCAAGCCACTTCCAGTAAGAAAGCACGTTCAAGATGTTGACTAATATAACATAGAAAATCTTAGTATTTTTTCAGATTTTGCCCGATTCTTTAACTTTTAGCGGTAAAACGACAGTCGTGAAGGAAAACTCGAATCTCACTCACTTTGTTTTATCCAGTAAACTGGTTCATTTTCTTTTCTTCTGAAAGTCCCAACCGGAAATTACTTGAAAAGTGACAGGAATCTCTTCCTGGTCGATGTGGACAGAAAGAAGAAATTCAGGGTGAGGTCTGTTGTTGTAGTTGCGATAATAATGCGGAGAATTAGTGAAGATACGTCAGAAAAGTCCCATGATTTATTTAGGATTCCGTGTAGCGGCTTATAAAGCCCACTTTCATTATGCTTGAACAGATGTGCAGCGGTGCATTCTTCATAAACAACACTGTTAGCCGCTAACGCTATATACTAGTGCACCTGTGTCCGGCTTCTTTTTGTCATTTAAATTATTTTTCTCACTGACTGTTAGTTAACTCAGATTATTAAGGTAAACTAGGGTTTTTTTTGTAATCACGACATCCAGGGCGGTAAGCTCCAGTCACTGGTATCTGACGTGCTGTGCAAGATTGACGAAGAAGTCGCTCTCCAGAAATGTATGATCTTCACTCAGTTTGCACCTCGCTGGATGTTTGTAGAGCCACATAGTCCGTAAATAATTCCGAAAGAAAGACATGGCGTCATCCAAAGCAAAGGTCGGAGTCAACAGTGAGACAAACTCCCTTAAAGAAAGTAAAAGCTACGCGAGCAGCTCAGCTGAAGAAGGCTCACCAAGTAACCGCATATATTGTCTTGATGACCTGGAGACTGTCGCCACAGTCGGTGAGTTGACAACATACCCAACATCTGATTTGTCCATGACTGTAAACTACGTGTTTCCCTGGGGTATTTGACATCAGAAAACTCATCCAGAAAACTGGATTCAACAAAACAAAACCAGTTTTAAAACACAACGTTTTGTTTTTTTGTTTTTTTTTAAAGTTCTTAATTGTCATATTTTTGATCTTTTCCTTAAAAAACATAAAGCTGGCGTTGGTCACACCTGGACTTGGTGCTGATGGTGCGCATGTGGTGTGAGAGAGTTTTACACATCTTGTCTTTCAGTGGTTTTGCTGGAGTGTGGTGATTTATTTGTGTAGACATCTTGTTCTGAGGAACTAGAGTGAAGTTTTACTAACATAACTTCATTTATGGATTCAGTGATTTCCTCTATTCAAAGTCTGTTGTTATTGGGAGTCGTTGCCAACGGGTTCACACTGGAAGGTTCACTGCTTTGCACATATTCACTCTTCTGTGTTTTCATTCAGTTTCCAGTGTTTGGCTGTTTGAAGTCATCGACTGTAGTGTCCTTAGGTCTGATAGACCTAATTCTCTCTGTTTTTGAAGCCTGACCTAGTTCCATTCCCCTAGAAACTGTTGGAATTGAAGGTTCTGGTCAGCTGAATGAAATCTACTACCATTTTTGTAATTTGTACTTTTCTCAGTAGTTTACCTTCTCCTGCTCTTTTTAATTTTAATACTCGTTCAGTAAAAGCAGCTCTCCCAGAACTTGACATCGTTTGTTTCCATGATGTTGTATCTTGAAGAACCCACTCATATTAGACTTTTGCCACCATAAGTGGCTTTGTACCATAAGTCAGATTATTAGGTGCACTCAGACTTGAATGAAATGTGTAAATGTGAGTTGAACATGTTCATCAAGTGTGGTAAAGATGTTCAGGTCACTCATCACAGTAAAGATGTTAGCTTTTCGTGTTCTTGACCACTATACTAACATCTCCTGATGGCTCAAACAGGCTCAAAGAACAACAATGACAGGTTCCTGTGGAGAGGCCAAAAAGGAGTGATAGCCATCACTCAAGGTTGTCATTGCAACCTTTGGTTCTTTATATCGTACCTACTTGGGTTGTCACAATACTAGAATTTCAAACTTGTTATCAAAAATACTCAGTACCATTTATGATACCACATGGTACAAAAAAGTAAGAGGCATTAAAAAAAATTAGATCAATGTCAGCAACAATGTCAATATCAACACTGTTTTTAAGCTGTCTGTAGTACAAACACCCCCCAAAAAAGATACAGTAAGATAACTTTATGGTATATACACACACTATGCCTGACCTAAATCCAGTAGAGCAGCTCGAGGACATTATGTTTTGGTCCATCCAAACTCACCAGATTGACCTCAACTATGCCTTGGTCCAGATCTGGGTGGAGATCCCGCAGAACACCATCTCTCATCTCATTAGGAGCATGCCCCCACGTTGTCAGACATTCATACAGGCACTTAAAATAGAGTAGCCTGCTGCATGAGTTTATCACTTTGATTTTTGAAGTGTCTTTGAATTTAGCTTTCTGTAGTTTTTTCCCCCCATTTCCAACAAATGTGGCATCCTTATGTTCCTAACACATTATCCAGTGAGCAACATCATTGGTGCGGTGGTTCACACACTCCGTCCAAAGACATGCAGTTAGTGGGGTTGGGTTAATTGATGATTTTAAATTGCCCATGGGTGTGAGTGTGACTGTGAATGGTTGTCTGGAGTGTGATAGGCTCCAGCCCCCCTGATCACTTGGCACCATATTTCCTTTGCTGATTAAACTGAGTTGGTGAGGAAGGCTGCCGTTGTTTCTGTCTAGTTGCCGGTCCATCCAACCCTGCCAGGGTTGCACCTCAGTTTCAGTCTAGGACTTAAAGAGAAATATAGTTGCAGATGGGCAGAACTGATAATGTCTGCTGCTTAGCGCTCACATTAATGTCTTGATGCATGCTTAGTTATCCAGGTAACGAAGTCCCAGAAAGTTCTGTTCATTTGGACGTTGTATTTTCAGTGGGAAATACAAGTGACTTCTTAAAATCTCAGCTGAATGCTTGTTTTCCCTACCTTATAAACAGTACATAATGTACACCTAGATGCCAGTGGCTGCTCTTTCAGTGATTTGTGCATCCTGGACAAGGAGTATGTCTGTGAAGGTTCTCATTCATCCAGGTCATGGTAGTCTAAGGAGCTTGGAAAGAAAAGCGTCTGGACTTCTCTAAGTTTCTTGAAAATGTTTCACCTCTCATCCGAGAAGCTTCTTCAGTTCTAAGAGCAAAAGGTGGGGATTCCCAGACAAGGAGGAATGCTGATTTGAGCAAGGAATCAAGGATTGTCAATTGACAATTTGCATATTAATGATTATGTAACTGACCTCATGGCTCATTGTTGGTCAGTGATACTAGTTTTGGTCTTTATGCAGATGTACTGTTTATGAGGTTGGGGAAACCTGCAGTCAGCTGAGACTGAAGAAGTCACTTAGATGAGTGATGAAACGTTTCTCCCACTGAAAACGCTACATCCAGATGAGCAGGATCAACTTTCTGGAGTTTTATTATTAGCTATAACTTCTGGCCTCTACCATAATAATCACAGGTGGTGAATGTTACTGTAAGGTAATTGCTAATACTTAAATGGCTAACCTTGACTTGTGTGCCTGCCAGATTAACATTTGTGGTGATTGTTTAAAACTTCAGTGTTGTTGAAACAGGAGCTTTACTAACTGGCAGAGGCAAAGGTGGTACTGATACTGCTGCAAATAAGTATCTGATCCAATAATACTTCAGTCAGTATTGGAAGTCAGTCGCCACAGATTTTTGTCTGTAAAACTGATTTCCTGTTTCATCATAGCTGTGTGGAGGGTTACTTTTTGCACAGGTCAACTAGTTTGAATGAAGGCTTAAGGTTATCAATCAATAATAAATATAAAGTTGTTATATCTTTAGATATAAAGACTTAGCTCCTTAGACTACCATGACCTGGATGAATGAGAACCTTCACAGACATATATCTTTCAGTAACAGTTTCATTTGATGTAGTTTCAACTCAGGTTATGCGACAGATTTCGTTTAGAGTCTGTTATTCACTAGCCACAGTTGGCATCCAATTGAATAAAACTCTGGGATGACACCATTTATAAATTGTTGTGGACATAAAAAAAATCTTTTTTTTTTAACATAATTTCCTCTGGAATTATTCTGATAATTTGGCACAAAATAGACAACATATAAGCTGATGTCTGATAGGCCAGTAATGTCATCTGGGCTGTAGAGATCAATACAGTATCTGAAAACAAGAAGACATGCTGTTCAGTAACATGGAGCCAAAACAAATAGAGACCTGTGCAAGGTAATCTAGTCTTATTATTCTTCTTAGCATATATTTATCAAATATATTTAGCAGTGTATTAAAGTCAGCAAGTCACAAGACACAAATTACCAGAAAAAGCTGCCATGAACATGCTCAGGCAGAGGTTAGCCATGTTCAAGCAGCAGCCTGCCACAAGGGAGTCTTCAATGTTGGGTTTTTCCAAATGGCACCTACATTACATGATTCCACAAGAACTTAGCCAGAAACCGTATGACTCTTACTGGGACATCTGTGAATCATCTTTCCCAAGAAAATGCCTTACAGCCCATAGCTGGCTGGATTGTATTTGACTCTTAAGCACTGCATTTTAATCAGTATGAAAAACAAAGGCACGTGCCACACAAGTTCCTTGTATTCAGAAAAGCTAGGCTCAGTTAGATATCCAGTTTACAGTTCTGTAAATTGGATATCTAGCTGTTACTTTTGTAGGGATGAAATGTGATTAAAGGAGCATGTAGCTGATTTTGCACTCAAAGGCCAGTGTACTCAAAGAAGTTAAATTAGTTTCATAATGTCTTTTTCTATAGTGAGGGAAATGTGTCATGTCACAAAACCTGTCAAGTGTTATGTGGTCCCAGTCTTAACTTCATCCATAGGATGGCCGTTTTTTAAAACCTATCTCATGTAAAATGTCAGACTTTGTGGCTGTGCCGTAATTAATTGTTTAGTTTCAGTGAGCGAGCGAATGCACATGAAAAACTCACTGTGTCAAATTCAAACAGACCAGGTGAGTCACACCAGGTCCAGCTGAGGTTAAATTCTGTTTGAGCGCATTTCAGACAGTCTCACCTGAGACCGACTTCTTCAGTCTTAGTTGAATGTGGGACTAAATGTTTCTCCCACTGCAAAAGTAATACCCAGATAAATAAAATCAGCTTTCTGGCATTTCCTTACCTGGACTGAGCATGCATCAGGACCTTACGTTTCACTGTTGCTGCTGTCCTTCTGTCACAGATCACCCCTGACTCGTCTCTACCCTCTACACCCTGCCTGCACTGGGTCACCTCTCTTTTGTACTGCTGCATTGCTGTGGATGTTTGCTGCTAGGTATTTCACAACTTCTTGCATCTTTATTGTTGTATCTGCTTGCCTCTCATGCACATGCATGTGTTCTGTTTTCCTTCTACTGACTTTCATCCTTCTTCTCTCCAGTGCATACCTCCACCTCTCAGTCTCATCTACCTGCTACTTACTTTCACTGCATATCATAATGCCATCTCAGCCCCTCTCTTTACCCGATTGTCCAGATCATATGGCCGCAGGTCTGGTGATACGATTACAAAATCAGTCATCGACTTGCGGCCTAGAGCGTCCTGGTGCCACGTGCACTTATGGACACACTTCTGTTCGAACATGGTGTTCATTATGGGCAAACTGTGGTTTGCACAGAAGTCCAACAACAACAACAACAACAACAAAAAAACCCCAGCTCTGGTTCAGATCCGGGAAGCCGTTCCTCCCAGTCACGCCCCTCCAGGTCTCACTGTCGTTGCCCACATGAGCGCTGAAGTCTCCCAGTATGACAACAGAGTCCCCAGGCAGAGCCTTGTGTGTCACCCTCAAGCTCCGCCTGAGGATATCCACCCCAGCCCGCCAACTCCAGACTGAGACAGAGCCAGCCCCTCTCCAGGAGACTGGTTCCAGAGCCCAAGCCATGTGTTGAGGTGAGCCTGACTATATCTAGCCGGTACCTCCCAACCTCATGCACTAACTCAGGCTCCTTCCCCACCAGAGAGGTGACGTTCCATCTCCCAATTGCTAGTCTTGGTAGCCGGGGATCGGTCCACCAGGGCCTCCTCTCCTCGCCACCGCCCAGCACACATTGCACCCGACCCCTACAGCGCCTCCTGCAGGTGGTGAGCCTGCAGGAGGATGGCCCCATTTCCCTTTTTCGGGCTGTGCCCAGCTGGGCCCCATGGACTAAGGCCTGGCCACCAGACACTCGCCCTCGGGCACCCTCTCCAGGTCTGGCTCCAGGGCGAGATCCCAGTAACCCTATCCTGGGCAGGGTGAATGGTTCCCTCAATCTTCTGCTCATAGAGGGTTTTGAATCGCTCTTTGTCTGGTCCCAGGACCAATTTGCCATAGAAGACCCTACAGGGGACAAAAGTCCTCGACAACATAGCCCCTGGCATCCCTGGTACACACAAACCCCTCCACCACAATAGGGTACTGATATTGTTTTACTGACCTTAACTTGCTTTTTTATTAACCATCTGTTTATCCAAAAGCAATACTGGAAACAAGACTGTAAGTCCATCAGATTCCATATAACATTAGAAAAGAAAGAAAAAGGAAAAAATGTGTTTTAAAAAGAAGGAGGAAAGTGAAATGAAGTAAGCAGAGACTGACAATGGGATAATAAAAGCCATGAGGGAGAAAAAAACTGAGTCACACAGTAGAGAGCAACTCCTGCATGTGTAACTTCTAGCCACTATATGTAAGTGAAGTAATAATGGATGCTTTCTGCCTCTTTCATTTATTTTTTAATCTTTTAACTCTCCTATTTGGCTTAAGTTTCTATTTTTACGAAAGTTTTTTTATAAGGAACGGGACTAATTGTGAAAAATTATTAGCTTCTTAACTTCATTTATAACAACAATATCGAGTCAATTACAGTCTGTTGCTTGCACTCTGAAGGAATTTGTTTTTTGGCATTCTGACTCTTACTTAGTTTTTCGGAGCATGGAGTGACTAATATTTAGACAAGGGGGGGAGTGCTAAGTTATAAGCTAATCTTAGCAGGTAATGATGGATTAATTATTAGAACCAAATAATAAAAATAATATTCCAATAGCAATTTAAATCCAAGGTCAGACTGTGCAATGCTCTGAGAAATTTCACAAAATTCATTTACTTCAAGTTGGACTCTACTGTTCAGTTCAATTCAATTTAATACAACGTTATGTATATAGCACCAAATCACAACTGCAGTTGCCTCAAGCCACTCTATATTGTAAGGTAAACACCCTATAATAATACAGAGAAACCACAACAATCACACAAAAGCCTTTGAGCAAGAACCTGGTGACAGTGGGAATGAAAAACTCCCTTTTAAGAGGAACAACCTTCTAACGGAACCAGGCGCAGGAAGGGACAGTCATCTGCCGTGACTAGTTGGGGATGAGGGAAGGGAGACAAGACAAAAGACATTCTGTGGAAAACAACCAGCGATTAATAAAAACTCATAACTAAATGCAAAGTAGTGTATAAACATGTAGTGGGTGAAAAAGGGGTGAGAGAAGGAGAAACGCTCAGTGTTCATTGGGAAGACCCCAGCAGCCTAGGCCTATTGCAGCATGTCTGAGAGAGAATTCATGGTAACACAATCTAGCCCTAACTATATGCTTCATCAAAAAGAAAATTTTTAAGCCTAATTTTAAAAGTAGAGAGGTTGTCTGTTTCCCGAAGCCAACCTGGGAGCTGGTTCCACAGAAGGGGGCCTGGAACCTAAAGGCTCTGCCTCCCATTCTACTTTGAAATATCCTAGGAACCACAAGTGAGCCAGCAGTCCGAGAGCGAAATGCTCTATTGGGGTGATACGGTATTATAAGGTCTTTAAGGTAGGATGGTTATGATTATACAAGACAAGTGAAGAGAAGCCAATATAGGAGAAATATGCTCTCTCTTTCTAGTCCCTGTCAGTACTCTCATTGCAGCATTTTGGATTAACTGAAGGCTTTTTAGGGAGTTTTAAAGACATCCTGATAATAATGCATTACAGTAGCCCAGCCTAGAAGTAATAAATGCAGGAACTAGTCTTTCATCACTATGAGACAGGATGTTTCTAATTTTAGAGATGTTGTGGAAATGGAAGAAAACAGGCTTACATATTTGTTTATATATGCATTGATGGCCATATTCTTGTCAAAAACGGCAAGATTCCTCACAGTGTTACTGCAGGCCAAGGTAAAAATCTGGTCAGACAGCATATTTTATCAGATTTTTAGGGCCGAGTATAATAACCTCAGTTTTATCTGAAGTTAGAGGTCATCCAGGTCTTTATGTCTTTAAGACATTCCTGTAGATGTCCTAGCTTTACAGAGGGGTTTCCTATAGAGCAAGAAACTAATTTTCCAGGTTTAATGAAGATCTTCTAAATTAGTGAGATGCTATTCCCTCGCAAGCTTATGGGTTACAGTATCCAGTGTGGTACACAGTGAGGATGTACCACTATTAACGAGATAATCAACCTGTGAGGGAGTAGAGTTCCGGTAGCTGCTCCTCACTGTGTTGGCACATGGCATTGAGGGCGATAACATTAGAGGAATTATATCCTTTCAGAAAGACATTTACTCTAAATGAAATGTATTATCCACTGCTGTGTAATCAGTTATTGTAAATTTAAAAATTAATGTGATCAAACAAAAGAGGGTTTTCAGGGAACACTGTTAAATGTTCAGTTTGTATTCCATATGTCAGAACAAGATCAAGAGTGTGATTAAAGTGGTGGGGGGGCTCGTTTACATTTTTCACAGAAGCCAATCGCATCTAATAATAGATAAAAATGCATTGTTCGGCATTTTATTTTCAGCATCTCCATGGATGCTAAAATCACCCACAACAATTATTTTATCTAACCTGATCACTAAATCAGAAAAAAGTATGAGAAATCATATAGATACTGTTGTTTTGAATTTTCAAATTCAGAATTAGTCTTTCAAATGAATTAAAACTCTGTCTGGGTCTATGGTTGAATAATAAGCCAGTGTGGAAAATTGCTGCCTTTCCCCCTCCAAGGATTCTGACAGTTAGGGAGTGACTCGTTTAAACCAACATAATCATCCTGCTGAAACCAGGTTTCTTTAAGGCAGAGTAAATCAATATGCTGATTAATTATTAAAATAATTACTAATAAGGATGTAGAGGAGAGAGAGCTAATGTTCAATAATTCACATTTAACTGTTTTATTCTCTGACAAGTGAGGATGCTATATTTTATTTATTATTTAGTTCTTTTATTGTCATTGCACAGTCATACTTTGTACACCAGTACAATGAAATTCTATTACTGTCCCACATCAGTGCTATAAGTAAGGCAAGCAAATGACAATAAATAAATAACATATATACAGAATAAAATGCATAAAGTCTGTGGGGAAAGTAAAATATCCAGCCTGTGCACAGGTGAAATAATCTTGTTTATTTCTTTATGAATTTTTATGCTTAAATTGTTTTTTTGATGATTTTTGGTTTGATTTTTGTTGGTCAAGGGAGCAAACACAACCTCTATGGGGATGAGTTTTTGGAAGAATGACAGAAGAAGGGAAGCTGCAGGGGGCATGTAAGACTACAGCTCTTCTTCCTGGTCCCAACTCTCAATGGTCATGTTTTCAGGGGTTTAACAAAGTTGGCCAGATTTCAAGAAATGAGGGCTGTTCAATCAAACATGGGATGGATGCCACTTCTAACAAGACCAGGTTTTCCTCAGAAAGTTTCCCAATTATCTCTGAAGTCCACATCGTTTATTTGGACACCATTTACACAGCCAGCAATTTAAGGAGAACATGTGGCTAATCATGTCACTCCTGGTCCGACTGGGGAGGAGAGCTGAGAAAAGCACAGGCCTCAGGATGCAGTGGCCAGCATGAGATGTACATGTACATCTGATCAAGATGTACATCTGATGCCGGTAATACACTTGGCTATACAGGACTGCTCAACTTCAGAAAGAGTAACCAGCACTATAATAAGCTTTGAGAAAAGCTCAAGAACCACTTGTTTGGTATGGCCACTTGAGGGCCTAACATGATGGGTTCAGGCTGACGAGCAGGTGTTACTGGTGTATGTGGCTGCAGCCTAGTGGTCAGAATAAGACAGAGGGTTGTGGCTCAAACATATATGGATATTATTCAAAGACCCATGATTACAGCAGCTTCACTAGATCACAGAAGGACAGCAATACGTGGAACCTTGAGTGACTCAAGAAGCTCAAATATCCATCTGAAGCAATGATTAAGTTCAACTAACCACAAGACAGGAACGAGGATTTGGACAGTATTCTCAAACAAATAGTTCCACAACAATACGAAAATGTTTTATCAAATTCTTTTATCTTTGAATTATCCAAAAGCAATGTGGGACAGAGAAACTAAACCAAAACCAAAAAAAGGCATATTTGGAGGGCATTTTAATGTTTACCTGTTTACAGTTTACTTCCTAAAAATAACTAAATCAAAAAAAAAAACCATTTATAGAGTAAAGTCTGTGAAATTTTCCGGCATAGATCCATGCCAGTTTAACTGATGTTCCTGGGTATGAGTGTTTTGGGAAGGGGTTAAAGAGAAGAAGTTCTAACTCATATAAGGAACTAAACTGAATCTTCTTGCTTCTGACAGTGATTTTCTGATGTCTATAAGTGGTGTGCAACACTTAAAATGTTGGTATTGAATCGATACCAAGTAAATACACGGTCAGTATTGCCAATACCAAGCACCAATACTGATCATTTTAATTTAGGTCATAAATTATGAGATGAGATCATCAACTAAAAAACTTCTGAATAAATTTTAATGGCCACCAAATCAGTAATTGCCTAACAAAACAAAAGACACTTTTCAGCTTTTCGTATATTTTCAAAATTGGGTTTTTTGTATACATGGAATGTAAATGTATCTCTGCGAAGCTCTGTTAGGGATCCGAATTGATAAGAATTTAGCGATTCCAATTACATTATCGCTATAACGATATAACTTGTTGTTTTTCATTGGGTTCTCACTGGTTGCGCTTTGAGAGTCACCACAATCTGTAAGCAGCATCTTAAAGCCATTCAAGCAAATGAATTGCATGCAGTGTGGTCAAATGTTTGAGCATCTTGGAGGTATTTCCTAACTTTGGTAAATGAACTGATTTTTGTATAGCGCTTTTCTACTCTCCCGAAGCACTCAGACCACTTTATACAACATGCCACATTTTCACCCATTCACATTCTATGCTTTAAGTGCTTTCTAGCTAACATTCACAGACATTCATGGATGCATCAGAGAGCAACTTGGGGTTAGTATCTTGCCCAAGGATATTTGGCATGCAGACTGGGGGAGCCTTCTGATCAGTAGATGACCTACTCTACCTCCTGAGCTACAGCCAGCTTTGTTGTCATTAGTGCTGGGCTTATCACTCAAACATGTAATGTGCTACAAACAGCCTTCAAAGCGTTCGCTACAGTGATTCTATTTTAGAAACATGAAGAGGTAGAAATGGAGGGTGTAGCCTGACTGTTCATCACTGCTTTTGTTACCTGTTGAAGTAAAGGGTCTGGCTGCTGTCTGGGTCTGCATTCCCAGGGGATGTTATAACCTGTATATATGGACTTTTGAAGATCCACAAAGAAGGAGCCCCACTCAGACCCATTGTGAGCAGTATAAACTCAGCTACCTACAACATTTCCAAGCACCTCGTCACTATCCTAGCTCCCCTTGTAGGGAGCACACCCCATCACATCAAAAAGTCCACTGACTTCACCAAGAAGATCCAGAAACTTACACTGAATCTAAATGACACCATAGTGTCCTTTGACCCAGTGGTCTTACTCTTCACTTGCATACCTACAACCAAGGCAGCGGAGACTGTCAGAAAACGTCTACAGCAAGACAGCTCCTTAGAAAACAGAACCAGCTTCACCCCCCATCAGATTTGCACACTGTTAGACCTCTGCCTTACCACCACATATTTTTAATACAACTACATTTTTCTATAGACAAAAACATGGATGTGGCATGGCCTCCCCTGTGTCACCCATTGTAGCCAACCTTTACATGGAGGAAATGGAAAGTAAAGCTCTTGGCTCTTTCAAAGGGACAGTACCTAGCCACTGGTACAGATATGGGGATGACACCTGGGTCAAAATCAAAACCCAAGAAGTGGAATCCTTCACTGTTCACATCAACGCTGTAGATAAGAGCATAAAGTTCACCAGGGAAGATACAAAGGATAATAAATTGCCATTTCTGGACTGTGCTGTGCACACTGAGGAAAAAGGAAACCTCAACACTGAAGTTTACCAGAAGCCCACACACACAGACCAGTACCTACTCTTTGACTCCCACCACCCTGTGGAACACAAACTTGAGGTAATCAGACCCTGCAATACCAGGCAGAAAATGTTCCCTCTAAGCTAGAAGGGAAAGAAAAAGAACACACATATGTAAAGGAAGCTCTTAAAACATGTGGTTATCCCAACTGGGCTTTTATCAAATCAGCAAAGATGCACAGAAAAGAAGGTCAGACACCAACTAGGGAGGATCAGAAGGACAAACAAAACAACATTGACATTCCTTATGTGGCAGGTTTATCAGAGAACCTCAGAAGAATCTTCACCAAGGCCAACATCCCAGTGCACCTCAAGCCACACACTCATACAAAAACCGGTTCATCCCAAGGACCAAACTCCCAAACTAAACAACACAGTGTATGCTGTGCAGTGCTGCGAGGACTGCTCAGACAACAGCCAACATGAACGCATGGCACAACGTAGAAGAGCCACCTCAAAAGGACAAGACTCAGCTGTACATCTGCATCTAAAGGATAAAGGTAACTCTTTCAATGTTCACATTTTGGACAAAGACAGATGGTTTGAACGAGGAGTGAAAGAAGCCATCTATGTCCACTGTGAATGACCATTCTTGAACAGAGGGGGTAGCTTATGACATCAACTGTCTGTCACCTAAATTCCAGTTTTGAGATCCCTTCCCAGGCATGTCAACACCCACTCACATCTCATAATGGAAAGGAAAGGTCTCATAATGGTTTCACCCAAAACCTCTGCTGATAATGACCCACACCCTTTTTCACACCTTGGTTCATATGATGAGGCATATGATCAACAGTGGGTCAACGACCCTCTTAACTCCCACTAAGGCTTAAATACCTGGGACTCTCCACCTTTTGGTCTTGGAACGGGAGAAGCTTAGTCTTCGTTGTCAAGAAACTTAAAGTCCAGTCGCTTTTCTTTCCAAGCTCCTTAGATGTTTAAAGGCCATGGACCCTTGGCAAGACTATAGACCCCTCCTCTCAAAAACTGACATACATTTAACATTGTCTTGTGAAGTTGGATTTACAAAATAAGTGGTTAAAGTTAGAGTTTTTAGAGCATGTTTAGCGCCATCTTGTGCCAGCACAAAACATGACGTTGCCTGCTCTCCTCCATACAGTCCTCTTTTGTAGAATGCTTTACAAACCCTAACATTACAGCTAACAGGTGGATTTTTCTGTTTCAATGCAGCTAGCCAAACAATGAAGAACCACTGACCACTTAAGAGTCAAATAATAAAATTGGACAGCATATCCTTGGTTTCTTAACATAAAACGAATGGTTGCAGCCAGGGCAGTACAAATTTGATGCCCTTGACTCCATTTTAGTTCTAGTCCCCTTGTTTTCCACTGAGTTATCAATTCTGTCACTAGTTTAGTAACATACATTAGACTTACATTGGTTCAAGTCCATCTAACCAACCCAGTGTTGTTTAAATGTGCTATATACATAAAATAGATTTAGTTCATGTTTTTCATGTTTTAGGTATAGTTTTAAAATAACAGCTATGATGACCAGCAACACTTTAACAGTAACTAATGCTGAAAAACCAACGTGAGTAATGACTGAAATATTTAAAGTGACCTTAACTAAGTGCAGTGGGATAATGTTATGGATGAACACTGTGTACACAGTAGTTGTAAAGATGGGAAAAAGAAGAATTCATTTCCACCTATCCAGCAGCACAACTCCCAACTAATGACGCAATAAAAGCCCTACATCAAAAGGCAAAAGAGGAACATGATAAGGCACGTGCAGCATGGGAAGAAGGAGGAAGAAAGGCATGGGGTCCAAGGAAGGCTGATATGGATAATAAGAGAGATCTTCTGGTCAACCACAATGTGTCAGACGATGGTTAAAGGGAAGAGGCAGAATCAGAGGCAGAAGAAACTGAAACTGGACCAGCTGCTTTAGAGGCCACACCTATGGCCACATCCCTACCAACTAATGAACTCAACTCAACCAAAGAGGAAAGCTGAAGAAACTACACTGAAGCAACTCCAGGAGCTTATAGTCATTCAACAAAGGGAAACTGACCAATTGAAACAACAGTTGGAAGAAGAAGTAGCCCAAAGACTGCAGATGTGTCAGAGACAGGATCAACACTGCAAGAAAATGGAAAAACTGACAGAAGAAATGCTGAAACATCAGGTGGCAGAGAAGAACACGGAAGCTGCCAACACAAAAGCGAGGACTGGACAAATATTTCTGACGTCTACGGATCTGAAGAAAGAGATACAACAAGCAGTAGCAGAAGCATCAGTAGCAAAACAGACCCCAAACCCACCAGCTCCACAAATGTGGGGGCCACCTCCAAGCCAGCGCATTGTGCATCATCAGCAATTAACATGGCGAGAAATACGGAGCCGAAAGAGATCAAGGGGCCCACTTGCCCTACAGGAGATGTATGCTAACTGTAATACATGCAGAGAAAGAGGACATTGGCAGAGGGAGTGTCCAAAAACACAAAGAGGCACCCAGCACTGGATGAAACAACCTAAAGCTGGACCACAGTGGGAAGAAGCAATTCCGTGCAGAGAAGAAGATCCTTTTACAAGCCCCAACTCAAGTTGCAGCTCTTGCCCCTCCTGATTATGCTGATTTATTTTATTTGGATGTTTCTGAAAAAGGTGGCGTTGAAAACACTGTCCTTTTTCAGAAAAAAAAAGGAGGGAGGATGACAACTACTGCTAAACTACACTTAAAGACTGGACAACATAGTAAAAACCAACAACAATGCATAACCTTTTATTATTCTAAGAAGTTTGAGATTTTCTTTTTCAGTTTTTCATTTGAGATAATTGCAGTTTGAGTTTGGCTTTTGTTTTTTCTTTGTTTTTGTTTTTTTTAGTTGTTTAGCTGCATTTGCCATTGAACAGCATACGCATGTTAGAGGTTCAAATTCTAGGACAGTGATTCAAGTAGCATCCCTGCTAGCATCCCCCTCATTGAACATTAATTTTGTTTAAATTGTGCCATATTAGGGTAGGAAATGCAGAACAAAACAAATGCAATTTTATTTGTTTTGTTTTGTTTTGTTTCATTTGTGTTTGTCTTTTTCTTTTTGAAACCAAATATCTGTGATTTTATTTTACAGAAGTGAATTTCAGTTCTTAGATTATAAATGACTTGATTTGGGGTTTTTTTTTTTTTATTTATTTTAATTTTATTACAGCTGACCTTTGGGGCAGTGAATGAATGGCATTTGTCAATCATCAGTTTATTTATTAGGTCTCCAAGAAAACAAGGCCATAAATCAGGTGCCGTTAGGGAATGCACGCTAGCTCCATGTTTATGCAGGTCTGACCGGAGGGTAAGAGGTGGCTGTCATGGAGCGTTGCTGGCAGAAGGGTGAAGTGGCGTCTCCAAAGAAGGAGATGCCCAGAAAGCTGCAGAAGAAGAAACGTGAGCCGAAGTGCTGGATCTCAGCCAAATAAGGAGAACTGTGGCTTTCCAACTTTTGAGCAGTCACCTTAGTGTCCTGTTTATCACACATAATAAAAAGCATTTACAGTCTGGGTGTGGTGCTCTTTGTTTGTTTGGGTCTCCTGAACGAGCAGAGAGACGCAGCAGCCGTTTTGTTTTTTTTTTAAAACTTAAACCTTCAACTGCTTAATAAATTTAAGAAAAAGCACTTTGACAATATTTGTCTTCTCTTTCTCAAAAATGAGCCCAACAGCCTTCAGTTAATCCAAAATTCTGCACACTGACAGGGCTAGTTCCTGTCAGTACTCTTGCTGCATAGAGATAGCATATTTTTGCAATTTGAGTTCATCATGTTGATTATATCAGTTAACAATGCTGACTTGAGGTGAACCCGCTAAACACTGGACATCGTAATTTCTTTGGACATCATGTGGATGTCGATGACAGGTGCAGGAAATTTACATGAATAATAAGTGTAGTTTTTTAAATTTACAAATATCAACATTATTTATAAGCAAACATGAATTATTATGTGTTAGCCTATTGATTTATTCAGTACATGTGGGTTGTTTTTTGTGGGGCTTTTTGTTATTTTACATTTTCATGTTTTTCTTTAACTGGTTTATTTATTTATTTATTTATTTTTATTTTGCCTGTCCTGCTCGGTACTTAAGCAATCAGAATTGTTGTCTGAAGGCTAAGAAAGATGCCCAACGGATTTATTTTTTCAGGTGGATCATCATGGCTATGCCATGTTGTTCCACCTGACTGATCTCTTTTCTTTTTTATTATTATTTATTTATTTTATTTTAGGTTATTGTAAACTGGACAGACATAACTGGGGGATAGGAAAGGGAGAAAACAAAGCGGGGGGGATAAACAAAGAAGTCCACTGGATCACCTGTTGAAAGAAAAAAAAGAGAAAACAAGCAAAACGAGAACAACACAATAGGGAGACACAACAACAACCTAGATAAGTGTAAGTAACGGTAAATACTAAATATTCAATGTTACTGAGCAGCACGCTAGACCAACAGCGCACGATATGCTTTGAGGTAACAGCCAAGGAAGATACAGTTTATGTCTGTGAGCACCCATGTGTACACCTGTGTGTGTACACGTGTGTGCACACCTGTGTGCATGAGCGCTTATATTCGGAAGGTTTCTCCATGTAAT
>VVHJ01040420.1:0-12270 GCA_015107715.1 Tylochromis polylepis | reverse complement strand
TTTTTTTAAGGTTTAATTAAAAACACCGTGGGTCTTTTTTAAAATTTTTTTAAAATTTTTTTTGTTCTTTTGACCTTGTTGCAGTTTGTACTGTACTGTCACCCCACACTAACTATGGCTTTAATTACAGTCATTGTTATAAATATATATCTATTTAATAATTCTATAATATAATTACTATAAACATTTACATTTCTACATTTCCTTTCTTTGGATTTAATTTTTTTACTGAAAGTAATTGAGTCCTGAGATATAGTATATCTCATTATGTTCTTATTATTGGCTAGAACAACGTGAATTGCTTTTCTTGAACAATGTTTTAATTTTTTCTGCATCTTTCTTGTAGCCTGATTCTCTGATATAGTTTGTTGCTTAAAATGTCATGGTTGATCCTCTGTGACCTTTTATTTTCCTTCAATAGCTTTTCTTCTGTTCATGAACTAAGAACTAAGTTCAGAACTAAGGCCACCAAAAACTATATTTTCTTATCTCCATTTCTCTGGTGAGACAAATTGTGCTCATTTACTGGTATTGTTTTAATTGCCATGTCTGAAAACTGGAGCTGGGGACACAATGGTTCATAACAGAGGGCCATGGCTCTGTACATTTTTATAAATCTAAGAAAAAGAATGTGTTATGAAATCTCCACCTTTTAGTTATGAATCTTTGAGTTTTGTGCATCTGGTTCCTTATTCATTTGCCACTTGGCAGCAGGCAAAAAAAAACAAAAAAACTTTTTACCATCTTTCATTAAGTTACTGTTTAGTGTATGGAGAAACTAACAGTTTACTCGTTGCTTTGAGTGATGCTAATGTAAAGCAATCAACAGTAAAAGGACATTGCGTCACGTTTGCTGATGCTGGACTCAATAGGCAGGACTCTGTACTGTGCAGTCAAACAGAAGGGTTTATTTACAACACCGGTGGATTATTTACATATGAAGGGAGAAGAGGGTTCCGGGGATTCCAAGGGCAAGTCCAGGGCTGGGAAAGTGGAACACACACTCACACTCCTCTTCGTACTGTCCAAATCCAAAACACACACCGTCCACTCCAACACCGTGACCACTCTCACTCACGCTCATCCAGGAATCGTCCAGGGAAGACGGGCTCGGGTCCAGGAGGGTCTATACTGGAAGGATGGAGACAAACATCAGAAAAGCACTTGGGAACACGGGAAAACACTCAAGATAGAGGGCCGGGCTACAGTAACACAAGCAAGTACAACGCTCCAGCAAGGAACAATACTCCAACAAGGCCCTAAGTATGGTCGGGGTTCATCAGCCGTGATGAGCCACAGGTGCATGTTCGTGGGTGCGGCGAACAGGCAGACCTGGCAGACCAGAAAAGCACAGCATCCCAGGACAGCCACTGACGAATCATGACACATTGACATTATTTCAACAGTAGGAAGAAACAATGCACTAAAATGTCCAAAGTCTGCTGAAAAGAAGAAGAACAGCTGTGTCTGTCCAGTAGCCCACTGCAGATCTTAACTGTTGTCATAGCAGAAGTGCCCCTTTGTGCAACCAAGTAAATTTTAGGAGAATTAACCTCTTTTCAATTTACCTTGATGGATTTCAGAAGCACATGAATAACATCAGTAAAACTTTCTTGCTTTTTTTTTTTTTTTTTAAATCCAATCGGTTTTAACAAGTGAATGAGACTTCTGTTCAAGTAACAACAACTAAGAAAGAATATGTTGCAGGAACATTCATTGTTTGAAATAATAATAATTCTTTACTAAGTCAAGAGTGCATCTGACTTAAAATATTAAGAACCCTGTATAGGTTTTTTCATTATATAAACTTGTGTAAGTAAAAGACATTATTAGTGCAACATATTTTGAACATGTTGCTTTTAAGGCAATCTGTTTGCATGCTTTTTTTTTTAGTATGGTGCACTAATTATAATTTACAGTGTAGATTACACTGCAGTCAATATATTGAATAGTTTGTAAGAACATAATGTTACCAGCTTCAATCCAGAATCACAAGTGTCAGTCTTCCTACAGCTAAGGAACTGCTGTACTTTCATTATAACAGCAGAGATCTGACCAGTTCAAAGAAGTGACAGAAGCTTTTGAGGATAATGAAGCATTGCAGACTTCCAATCCATTCCCTGAACTGTGCTTATCACTCTGTAGAAAAGTAATATGTCTGGGCTCTTTTCAGCATCACATCTTTTTCAATAACACCCCTGGGAGAGTGTGCTGAAGAATATCTATACAATACAAAGAAGCCGCTTATTATGACTCGCCACTTATTTCTTTCCTTTCCACTGTGGCTCCAGAAATTCTGTTCAAAATATATTTACATTTTCCTAGATGGAAAAATGGAAAAAAATAATAATCATCTGTGACAGAATGCTTCAGCCTATGCCAACAGATGAGCTCTGGACTCTGATTAGAAACTGCTGAGAGAATTTAAACGTGAGTAAAACTTAGTGCAAAAAGGTGTCTTTTCAGTGTGAAAGTGTTTTTCTTCTCCTTTTAAAAAACAAATTAAATCCCTGAATAGCCATGCAACTTCAGTTTCTGCAGTGAAGATTATTTTTCACTACAGTGGTGCCTTGACTTACGAGTTTAATTCATTCCACGACAGAGCTCGTAACTCAAATTACTCATACGTCAAACCAATTTTCCCCATTGAAATGAATTGAAATGCCATTAATCCATTCCGGAACCCCCAAAAGCAGAAGTTGTACACTCGTACTGCTTCACCAAGTCAACTGCATGCACATCTTGGTCATATTTTTCGATAATTTCTTTCTTTCATTCAGTGCATATCATTTGCTGCTTCTTCTCAGCACTGTCTTTCGCACTCACTTTCTTCAGACCCATGTTTGGAAAAACAATGTTTTGCAAAATAAGTGCAAGCACAAATGCACTTGAAATGGTAAATGACATACATCTAATCAGCCAATCACATGGCAGGTTATTGGACATGGTTATTAGCATGGTTATGGGCTGATCTCAGTGTTTCAGAAACTGCTGGTCTGCTGGAAGACAACAGTAACTCAAATAAACACTTGTTACAATCAAAGTATGCAGAAGAGCATCTCTGAATGCACAACACATCGAATCCACACCAGCTCTCTGAAATTAGACAAGAAAAGTGGAAAACTAGTCCAATTCACCCAGAATAGGAAACTAATGAAGTACATGAGCTCCTTTATTTTTGATGCAACATTTTTGATGCTATTTTGAGAAGAAAAATACATAAGGAGACACTTTTCACATAACAACAATGACCCTGCATTATCAAAACAGTTTGGACGATTCAGACTAAATGTGCGTCATATATACCTGTAAGGACTCACCTCTGAGCATCTCAGCTGTTGGTGCTGTTAAAACAGAATCGACAGCACACAGCTAAGATGCAACAAAAAATGTCACCCACTGTGTGGAAAAGCCTGCCCAAGAAGTTTGTGATTCAGTTTTGGTGAATAGTCTATCAGTAAAACTTTTTAACCAAGCTTGCTAGCATTAGCATGTAGCTGCTGCCAAAATACTTTTTTTAGTCTTTTTTTTTAAATTTTTTAAATTTTATTTTTAAAAGTCAAAAAACCAATTTTCATTCATTGATTATAGAAGGTCTATGATAAGAACACACGTCATTTTGTTCTCTTGCTAAGCTAAACCTTCACACTACTGAGACGCAACTACATCACACATCCATAACAATTACAGTATAGACACAAATAATTAATAGTCACGACACTGGTGCATTAATAATTTGAACTTGAGCATTAACAACACAATAAGTCATTGTGATGGCCGGCACAGAAATATCAAGTCAACCAAATATTAAATGAAACAAGGATGATGGAAAAAAGTATAGACAACTGTAACCAATTAAAATTTAAAGGTCACTGAAAGTTCACTTAAATGCAGTTTTGCAGTGAAGTCAGTAGATATAGATCTCAGCCTTTTGCAGCCATTTCACTCTGCAAAATCTTTTCATGAGTTCATTAGTCATGTGTATGAGGGCTGGAGTGGCTGTCACATCAGCGCAAATGGGGAAGGCAGTATCAGTTTATCGTTTGTTCTCTAGCCTGGCAGATGAGTAAACTGATTTTGGACAGTCTGTTTTTCTCTGAAGAGCTTACACTAGATTGGGACGAAACTCACAATTTTTATCATTTATGTGCTAGTTAAGTCTAAAAGTGTGTGTTGCCAGCTTCTCTTATTCAGACTCTGATCTTAGAAAAAGAAAAATGAAAGTATAGGAGGATTGCATTTTCACATTACTCTCATATTTACTCTGTATACCTCCAACTAAAGGGCAAAGGTCACTCTTCCAAGGATGCCAATGTTCACATTTTAGACAGAGAAGACAGATGGTTTAAAAGAGGAATGAAAGAAGCCATCTGTGTATATATTTTAACAGAGAGGGTTGCAATAATCTAGTTTCACAGCTTGCGTCAGCTGATCTCAATCAGTCACATGATAGGGTAAAGCAGGGTCTCACAACGGTTTCACCCGAAACTTCTGCTGATAGTGACCCACATTCTTTTTCATACCTTAGCTTGTGTGACGAGGCACATGATCAATAGTGGGTCAACGACTCTCTTAAGGGAAAACTCCCACTAGAGCTTAAATACCTGGGACTCTCCACCATTTGCTCTTAGAACTGAAGAAGCTTCTCAGATGAGAGGTGAAACGTCTTCAAGAAACTTAAAGAAGTCCAGACACTTTTCTTTTCAAGCTCCTTAGACTACCATGACCTTGATGACTGAGAACCTACAGATATATTTATATTACTCCCTTGCTTAGAGTAAGAAGAGATTAACAACCAATGGCGTGATGTATTTCTAAGGCTAGGATTTGTAGTTGAAAGATAATGACTCATCATTATCCCAAATATAAAAAAGGAGGTTCAGGCCATCTATATGTGTTTAATAGATTTTTGGCTCCAGCATGCTAACATGTCACCATTAACGTTTGTGTAGTTTACAAAAGATTAGATCAACTTTATAACACTTAAGGTCATTGCATTGGAGGCTTAGCGTTACAGTTTTATCTCTACAGCTGCGGGTAGAGGGTCACATAAAACTGTCTTTCTTAATGACTCTTACTGGTATCTAGCTATGCAAATAGCTTTGTCATGAACAGGGATGACCTCTAAAGGGAATGTCATTTTCATATCAGTGAGCTGAATGGAAATTGGTTTGTTGTTCTTTTTAAGACTTAAAAAAAGAACAAGTGTCTTTATTGAAGCAATATCTCACTTATTTTTGGTAATCTGCAGAACACTGGCAGCAGAATGAAAACTGTCAGCAAAAAAAAAAAAGCAATTAAATGAATACCTTTCAATGTATGCTCTTCTCTAAAAAAAAAAAAAAAAGTCCTCTATTGTCTTGATGCATGCTCAATCATCCAGGTAAGGAAATCTCAAAAAGTTGATTCTGTTCATCTGGACGTAGACTTTTCATTGGGAGAAACATTTCGTCACTCATCCAACTGACTTCTTCCACTGAAAACACTACGTCCAGATGAACAGATTCAACTTTTTCAGGTCCACACATATTGTATTTTGACAGCCCTGAACTGCAGTAATGGTAGTCTAATAACATTAATGTATGAGTAGAATACATTATCACCGTCTGATGAGAGGACCTAAAAGCACAATATGGGGACAAATAAAATAAATAAACTGACATCTTTTACTGACTTCAGAAAAAGTGGTCCTAACAACTCAAAAGTCCATAAAATTCAAAAACCCCAAAACTGGCAAAGAAGTGGTTGGGCAGAAGGGGAGGTACACCTGAGACAGGTTGCGAGTGCAACACAGGGCTAACACAGAGACAAATTCACATCCAAGGCATTAGTGCTGTGCGATACTGCAAATTTTGGTATCGATATGATACCAAGTAAATACAGCGCCAGTATTATTGACATCAGTGCCAATACTTTTAATCTATAAAGGCAGCTGATGTAGGGTAGAGCAGTATATCATGAATCAGTGTGATATGAATCATCATTAATTTGCAAATTCTGAACACAATTTTGCTTCGATAATAATTAGTTAATACACCTTTCAGCTTTTCGTGTATTTTTTAAACAGTTTTTTTTTTGAGACCTGAAATGTAAATGTGCCTGTCTCTAAAGCACTTGGGACTAACTTCTGTTTCTTAAATTCTTAAAATATTTTTCCCGTCATTGTGTAATAGACACATTTGCTTCATTTTCTGATTGAATAATGTGGGTGCTCAGTATTGTTACTACGCCATAATAAGTATTTATATCTTAAAAGTTGGTGTTGTGTATATGAAAGGAAGACATAAACCCACAGACAATAAGCACTTTGTTCCTCTTTGTGTTTTAGTTTCATGCCCTCCATGAACAGAAAACCAAACCGACATGGCTGCTCCCTGGCTTCTTCATGTCTTACATACACTGTCTGTTGTGTGACTTCACAGTAAATCGTCTTATCTTATCCGAAAGTGACACAATGGGAATGAGTCGAGTCTGCCTGAAAGCTGTTCACAGATAAAGTCAAGTCAGCCTTGCTGTGACACTGACACACACAAAAAATGTCATTTTCTCTTACAGTTCAGTCAGCTTAAATGCTTATTGCCTTAACATGTTGACAACATCGTTGCATCTTGAGTGAATTGCATTCCCCCAGTGAATCAACTGAAAGACTGGCCACCATCTGAATGGATCTCTGTAATTCTGTCAGAAAGGAAGAATTCAATTATTTTCTGACAAATGAGGTTGTGTGTATCAGTAGAGGTAAAAACAGCAATGTTAGATTTCAAATCAATATTTCTCTCTAGGTCAGTCAGCAGTGGCAATTACTCTTCTGCTGCATTCATAAGCTGCAGTGATTTAACCACATCCTGCTTTAACATCAGATCTTTGCACTGTGGATAATAAGTAGTTTTTCCATCTCCTACCAGACAAAGGACTTCTTTTCTCCAATCATGAGTCGCTGAGACCGCTTCTCCACTTCAGCTTCAGTTACTATTAACATGATCCAGATGATAACAGGTCAGTGGAAGCTGTTCATATCGGGGACACTGGGCACTAAGGTACAAATGTTGCATGTGGCTTACAACATGGCTTTTCCTTCTTTTGTATGTCTAGTATGAATTTACTTGATCAATATTATCAGTGTGGCTATTTTGAAAAAGCTTCACTGGCTTTTTATTAGCACTCTTCATGTGCAGCATGTCTTTAAGCTCAGTTTTTAAAACCTTACAATCTAACTTCCTTCCTTCCATCACCCCATCTGGTCTCGGTGGATGGCTGCTCCTCCCTGTACCTGGTTCTGCCCGAGGTTCATTCCTGTCAGAAGCACGTTTTTCCTTCCCACTGTTGCCAAGTGCTTGCTCAAAGGGGGTTGTTTAATTGTTGAGGTTTTCTCTAGTATTAGTATTGTTGGACCTTTACCCTATAATATAAAGTGCATTGATGTGAATGTTGAGATATGGGACTATATTTACTAGGGACAACACACATGAGGTTTAAGGCCCGGACAAGTTTGAAACCTTTGTCCTCCACAATGGAAAGTGGCTGAAAATAAATCACTTTATCCAGCTCCTAATTTTATAAATCCTGCACTCAGCTTTGCAGTCACCAATATCATTGAAAAGCAGCCAGATGCTGCTCATTTTATGGAATGATCTTTATATCATAACTCACACAGGACTTATGATATAAAGATCATTCAATAAATTTAAGTTTTCACTCGTTTCTTCACTTTTTCCCGACACATTTATATTTAAATCCGGCTCCCTCGATTCTCTGTGTACCTGGCCTGTATCAATACACTTGCTATCTTCAGAACATCTGCCTCCCTTCCTTCTTTCACATAATGGTATGATCTTAGTCTGTCTTTGCATGTGATTGGCCAGCTAACCCAACTTTAATAACCCTACAAACATTTCTGCTTTTTAGTTTCTGTCTTGATTTATGTTCAAAGTGATAGCAGAATCTCATATTTAATTTTTTTTAGAAATCAGTCAGAACATCTAGTTTTATCCTTGGTCCTAAGACCATTACAACCAACAACGACAAAAAAAATAAAAAATAAAAAACTAGAAAAACAAGGAATCACTTTAATCTTTATTATTTACTGCATCAAACCCCCCTAAGCTCAGACTCATTTCTGATGCACCTTTATGGTAACAGCTGGGCAACTTACTGTCGGATATTTGTGCAGTCCATATGTCGTGGTATAGTACACAGTGTCTGTGGTGCATATGGTGCCCTGAAACTCTAGACTCATGTGTGGTGCTGTGTTGATGCAATATGCTTTAGGCAATGTCACCCAGATTATCACTGTAATTCTCATAAAAACAATGGACAATAATGGCACATTAACAATATTCAGCTAGTGCGAGGCATGCAAATAAACCCATCAAACCGAGAAGGCCATACTTGAAATTACCCAGTGAGCATTTGACAAATTACAAACCTAAAAGCTGCCCGTATTCCAAATGATTACAGATGTTTTTACTTATATTTGAACACTGGCAGCTATTCAGTGCACAAAGGTTTTCGGAGCAAGGTCACTTTCATAATAACTGCAGTGTAAGTGACAGTGCTGGAGGTATTTACATCATTTACTAATTTCATTTGGTTTATAAGAGCACTGGAAAGGGCTGCACTATTATCTTAGATGTGGGGGAATGGATGAGAATGACTGTTCTTCTACTGAGTGTCCGGATTGCAGACAATGTGTCTTTCAAGAGTAATTACTTGCAGCAAGTGAAACTGACAGCAGTTGAAGTTGAAGATGTAACAAGCACTATCTAAAGCCCTTCACGTCAACTTGATAAATGCCTGGAAAGCTGTCCAATATCACTCAAAGACTAGTTTTTCTGGTTTTCTACTAAAGGCTGTGAATGCCCTTGTGCCGGTGGTTGGCAACTTTTGCTCCATTTGCTATCTGAGAAATCCCCAGTTCTGAGAATAATTCTGTTAACTTTATGAACAGAGAAAACAGTGGGTTACCCATCATTTCTCACCACTGAGGAATCATTTCAGAAATATTGCAATACCTTTGGTCTTCATGAATGCACGATCCAATCCATCCATTCTGATGAGATGGCTGAATAGAACTGAGGAATTGAAGTTGAAGTTGAAATGTCATTTTAAGTTGAAATGTCAAATAAGATCATGCTGAACGTGTGATGCACAAGGACAGCGCAGAGAGAGAAAACTCACTGACATACACAGTAGTGACTGACAATGAGACGTGTCTCTTGATAGGAAATATTTAAAGATCTTACTACTTAACCTTGAAGATGTAGAAATGTATGAGGGAGCATATTTATCATCAGGTGATGCCCGCCATATGCCTACCAGTGTCAGAGGACATTGATAGGTCATTTTTGGTGTATTTACAATTTTAACTGCAGAGTTAAAATTGTGCAATCAAAGTGCATTCATGCGTTCACTGTAAATGTTTGCTGACCTTGTTTATTATTTTCATTTCATCTTTAAAAGTAAGTTTTCTTCAGCCCTGTAAGAGCTTTGACAAAGCTGAGTTTCACTTTTATGTTTTAAAGTAAATGTATTTTCTTATTAAATTCCCCCATTATGTTAATTCATATATTACAAAAAAACAAAACAAAATAAAGTTTGAGATTGAACACCTTCTCAATGCTGTGATCAGCAAAATGTACAAATTCTACTGGTTGTGCAATTCCTTATTATGTTCTAAGTTTTCTGTAGATACTCATGTGTTTTAAGCTTTTATCATATTTTTCTTGGATGCTATCTCTCCATTCATTTTTTTTAACCACATATTCAATTTAGAGTTTCCTCTAGTCCATTTTTTAGTTCCTGCTGCAGAGCTGGTTCTCTGTCTGCATAATAGAAACTCAGATGGATTGAAACAATATTGCAAGAAAACATAAGACTACCAATAAGAGGTGAGGTTCTGTCATTCCATCATCATAACAGTCATTGGCTGAGTTAGTATTAATGGCTCAAATGGGGAAAAAAAGCACTTGGAAGGTATATACAATAGCTCTTGGGAAACCCCCACAATGGGTATTTACCCCAAATCTTTTGGTCCAAAAGATTCTTCTTTTCCTTCCCTTCTTTTTTTCACCTTCTGTTTTTGTCTTTCTCTTCCTTCTGTCCGTTCTTTCTCCTTCCCCTTTCTAGTATTTCCCTTTTCTGTCATTCTCAGTCTTTTGGCTGGGGAATATATGCCACGATCAATACTTCTAGACCACTGCAGAGAATGGATAAATCCCAGTGAATAAGGAGATGCTTATTTGAATCCTCATCCCACGCTCACTCAGTTGGTGATCAGAGAGAGTTAGAGAATAAGTGGGGGATGGGGCAAGTGGGGGTGCTGAATGGCGCTGTAGCTCATCTCTGTGGATTTTGTGCAGTGGATTTTTTTTTTTAATGTCTCATCCTTATAAAATGTTATGATGCACAATCTGATGTATTTTCATTCAGAGTTGATAAAATGGTCATTTGAAGGTTATTTTACTTCATGCCACTTTACAAGCTGGGGTCACCCTTAAGGGTTTTAGTTTATGTAAATGTAGTCATTAGATTTAGAAAGCACTATTTCAATCCATGCGTCTGGTATGGATGACTTGAATCTGATATAGAATCCATTCCTTAAAATACACTGTAGATGTGATATATACATAAAAAACCCTTAGAAAATTAGTTCCATATACAGCATTGCCAGCCTTGCTAGAATGATATAATATTAGTTGAATATAAGTTTTAATTTGTCCAGTTCCTGCTTTAAAATATTGCCCTTCTGGAAGTTAATTGCAGCTTGTGGTTGATTTCTTCACTCTTCAGGTTTCACCTGTGACCTCTGAATGTGTATTCTTTTGGTCAGATGAGATGTCAGAAGCCTTTAGTGTTCACAGCCACTTCACTCACACTCTGAGTCATTGTACAAAATTTGCTGCTATAGTCATTCACACATGATAATAAATTAGCTGGGGCAAGCATATAAATGGACAAGATTTCACAATTTAAATGACATCCAAAGGTCTCTTCTGTAAATATGAGTTAGTGTAATGTCTAAATGACAAAATAGCTACAAAGAAGTTGGTTAGTACTGCTTCAAGGCACACTGTGCATATGTGAATGCACCTGGAGCTAAAAACATATAAAAAGAATCTCTTCATCTTTTCTGAGAATACTGAAGGTTAGGAATGGAATACAAGTTCTTCTTTGAAAGATAAAAACAGCCAAAGCAACCAGAACCCTACTCCTCCTAAATAAGACAGACTCCATGAATAGTGGGACAGAACTGAATAACAACTGTAAACGCTCTGAAAATCTCATTATCAGAAAGAGACACTGTCACCTGATATGAATTGCTAATTTGATACCTACTGATGTTTTTGCAGACAAGCGGCAGCATGTAATTTGTTTGCCTGTGCGATTATATTTATCTTGCGCTAATGCTAAATGATTCAGTTACTGTCTGATATGGGACTGAGCCTGGAAATGAAAAATGGAATAATCTCCCCGTAAATAAAGCGCCTCAGTCCATTCATTAGTGCTCAAACTCCTGTGTGTGCTGTTGTCTCTGCAGTACATCAGAGCAGTGTTAAGACTTGTGAACCGTACAGTTTATTGCATTGCCTGAGAAATTATATGATTACAGGCCAAAACTGGCCCCTTGTGGGCTCTCAAGTTTCAGCATGCCCCTGATGTGGGTAGATTGGCTTTGAGCAAGAGTGGATGCTTGCTAATAGAGACATTACCAACTACGCTATTTATTGTCCCTAAATAAAACTCTCTAATATAATATTTTATTACCCCTGAGTTACAACAATGGTTTAAAACACTCCTCCAAAATGGTTTATACCTCACCAAATATTAAACAATAAGTTAATATAAGTCCTCCCCCCCAGCCCTCACAGAGGATTAAAAAACAAAATAAAAAAACAAAGAATTTATTGTCCCTGTCCCCCAGTGTGCTATCTTTAACTTCATGCCCCTGCCATCACTCACCCGCATCATGGTTTGTGATTACTAGCCTTTCCTGTTGCAGTATGACTGCATGACTGTTGAGGGAAAGAACAACAATGTAACAATTAGAAGGAAACTAACTCAGACAACTCATTCTTGGAGAGTGTCACACTTTTGCCCAATAACCAAAGAGAATTGTGTGCAGACTACATGACAATATTCTATCACAATTTCACTTTTATAAATGCAAATCTCTATTAGTCAAATGAATGAATTGTTGTGCTGTCTTGTGCCTGGAATCATTGATGCTATGCAGCCTTTGTTATTGCTCACTGTCTGCTATTGTGCAAAAAC
>VVHJ01040418.1:7862-19604 GCA_015107715.1 Tylochromis polylepis | reverse complement strand
TTTTTTTTTTTTTTTTTTTTTTTTTTGAGCCAGAAATGTATTTGAAGCTGGACTTAACAGGTGTGCAGTCACAGACACTTGATGATTAGTGATAAGTAATAAAATATTACAAATTTAAGCATCTAAAAAAGGTTTGTAATTCAGTTACTAATGTTCCAGGAGGCACCAGCATGGTGGAAAGGTCCAGTTTAGTGACTCCAGTTAGCGAAGCAGACAATCATCGGGACCAGCTGTCAATCAGAGAAGTCATGGCTCTTTGTTTTTCAGAGCAGGAGGTTGAGAAATGGGTGCAGGACGAAGAAGAACTACTAAAAGTTATATAACAGCAGAGAAAGTAGCTCTAACTTGAAATATGAAAAACTAGACTTAAGGAAGAAAAATGAACTAATTATGTGATGTGCATAACAAAAATATAATACACAGGAAACGGCACCAACAAGCCCTTCTTTCATCTGGATTAGAATTATAATTTAACATAATTATTTTTAGTTTGTTTTATTTGTTTAGAACAAGCAATCTGGGACTAAACTGAATTGAAAACAAAAATTGTAAATGAAATGAAATAACTCAGGTGTCACTGCTCAAAATGAAATGCAGTACGCTGTATTGATAAAGACATAAATATGTCTGTTCTGTCTTTTCTTTAAGAACAGCTCATTTTTGAACCTTTGGCTGACTGTGTGTCGCTGTCCTGGAGTTAAAGATCATCTCCTCTCTGTTCACCAGGCCAAGTAGGCCAGTTCAGTGTGACTGACAAGCAGGTGAAATGTCCTTTAAGGACAGCTGCAACTGTCTGGTTCGTCAGTTCAAACCACACTTAGCCTGACTTGGCTGAACGCCTGTGACACACGCACACGCACACGCACACACACACACACACACACACACACGTTCTCTCATGTGTGAATGTGAAGCTCCCTCTCTGCTCTTGGACGTTATTTAAGTCGTCCAGGACGTTTGGATGATGAGTGATCTGTGATCTCTAATCTCGCTCATCCAGGAACAGGAGTTTCTCCAGAAGCAGCAGCAGGATCTGGACAGCGCCCTGAAGAAGATCATCCAGCAGCACAAACATGAGCTCGCCACCATCGAGAGAGACTGCCTCAATCACAAGCAGCAGCTCCTCCGAGGTAAACGTTCACTATCCGAGTCAGGCCACATGGGAGAGAAGATCACCATCTAAGGATGGACTTTATAACAATTATTATTTAATATTTTATTTGTCTGGGATGGGTCCAGAAGCATAGACAGTGAAGAAACGGTGTCTGATGTGTTTCCACTATCACAGCTCATCTCTGAGATAAAAATAAAATAAAATCCAGTGAGTTTTTTCAGTTTTAGTCTTTCTCAGTGCAGTCTGCTTGTCTGGTGTCATCTGCACAGTGTTAAATTCCCCCCACCTGCAACAAATAGGACCTGTTTTATGATAATAAACATTGTTAAAGGTAGTGCTTTAACTTAAATAAGCAAATTACCTCTGTGTTCGAGTCGGTTCCCAGATGGGTTTGGATTTCTGTGATAACTGCAGAAATCACTCGTATGACTGAGCCTTGAAGGGCTCACTGCACCCATAAGCATAACTGCAAAACCCCTAAAAAAAACAAACAGTGTTTTCGAGTTTTTATGACTGTTTCTAAAAATGAATAAAATAAACCCCACTCAACAAAGATCTTATTGTTATAGCGGTGATCTTTCTCCGAACAAAGAACATTCCTCCCCTGAGTTGGTTCCTGCTGCGCCGACACTGTAAACCCCACTCAGAGTGATGTTAACAGGTGTTTTCACCTCAGAATATAAAAACTGAGGTTTCTGACTCGGACTGCGACCCCTTCCAGTTGGAGCGAGGTGGACAGCGGCCCGTTGGCGCAGACTGGAACTTAATCCCATGATTAATATTCCCGGAGCTGCACAAACAGCACTTCTCAGAAATGCAGGTCACAGGAGGCTGCAGCTGTGCTTCAGGAGCTCAGAAAGAGCTCTGAATGGCAGCAGCGAGAGAGTTCAAATGTGAACCGTCATTAGTAAAGTTGATGCTGAGTTTAGGAGCCTTTTTCTCTAAGAAGTAGAGATCTGCCACTGCAGGTCTCAAGCTCCATCTTGTTGCTCTTTATGTAATGAAGAAGGGAAGACGTTCTCCTGTCAGCCTGTGAATGCTTCCTCTGTTCAGTCCTTCAGCTTTGTCTTTTGTTCTGTGTTTGCGTACAGCACGGGAGGCCGCCATGTGGGAGCTGGAAGAGCGCCATCTGCAGGAGAAACACCAGCTGCTCAAACAGCAGCTCAAAGACCAGTACTTCATGCAGAGGCATCAGCTGCTGAAGAGACACGAGAAGGTACAGCATGGATGGTGCTGCTGGTGTAGTTTGTTGGGTAACCTCAAACGTACCCAGAGAAACATCGTTCACCTTAAAAGGATGAAAATCTGTGATGTTCTCCTGATTTAGTCACTTTTTAGTTATTTAATGTTTTTTTTTTTTTCATTTAAGTCGAGAAACTAAAGATGTTTGACTCTGAAAACTGATGATTTAACGCCATCATTCTTTTCTTTGTTTTCAACACCATGCAGTTATTAAAGAAGTAACTTATAGTGTATTTTCTTGAAGTTTAATGTAGTTTAAAAAAGGGAAAAAAAAGAATAAAGAGGTGGAGGTGGTGGAGGACAGATTTATCCTGGAACTAGTCAGGCCCTGATTGACACTGCTTTTCAGCGTAAAGCCCATCTTGTGAGGGTAACCTTTGCCTTCACTGCATGTTTGCAGCCGCACCTCAAAAGACCCACACAACAGATTTACCAACCAAAGCCAGCCGTGAATAATCCTTCAGTATGTTCACGAACTGTGAGAGTTTTACTCTACTTCAGATCCTGTTGATTCTCTTTTAGTCGGCTCGAGCTGCACAGTTTAAGATTTTGGGGAAAGGCAACACTGCACTCCCTAAATGTTCAGCTTCTGAAATGCTGCTGAAGCCGTTTGAAGGTCAGAACAAAACTTCACAGACCCCAAGTGGCTCTTCCCACTAAATCTAGTGAGCATTTGTAAACTCTGGCCATTTCAACACAACAAATTCTCTTAACATCCTGTTCACCTCTGTTAGAAGCTAAGTTGTTGGACTGAATGTAATGATTGTTCTTGAGCCAACTGCTGATGTCCTGCTGAACCCTTCATGACTTTATTAACGTGGGAGAGCTTCCAGCCTGTTCCTCTGTTCTGTTTGAACAAACTTGTCAGTATTTTTTTCAGCCAACTTTACTGAAAGATGCACGAAACTCTTTTATGCTACTCTTTATTTTATTCTGTTTCTTTTTTATTTCTATCTGAATGAAAACCTTCATGAACATTTTTCACGTTGACCACATTAACTCTGGCCGGTATCCCGGGTACAGGAAATGGAGCAGATGCAGCGCTACAACCAGCGTCTGATCGAGGAGATGAAGAACAAGCAGACACAGGAGAAAGCCCGACTGCCCAAGATTCAGCGCAGCGAAGCCAAAACCCGCATGGCCATGTTCAAGAAGAGCCTTCGGATCACCGGAGCGGCCATCACCCCTGAGCAGGAGAGGGAGAAAGTCAAACAGGTGAGACGCCTCCCTCAGCTCGGAGAGTGAAACATTCCCTCAAAGAATTCCAGACATTCATTCATAATCGCATCTCCAGTTTGCAGCTCAGGAAGAGAAGAGGCAGAAGAACGAGCGGCTCCACCAACAGCAGAAGCACGAAAACCAGATGAGAGACCTGCAGCTCCAGTGTGACGCCAACATCCGCGAGCTCCAGCAGCTGCAGGTCGGCACCATTAAAGACGCCAAACCAAAGTCCTGTTTGAGAAAAGACTGCATTAAAATAACGTAACTCGTTGTGTGTGTGCTTCAGAATGAGAAGTGCCACCTGCTGATCGAACATGAGACCCAGAAGCTGAAGGAGCTGGACGAGGAGCACAGCCTGGAGCTGAAGGAGTGGAGGGAGAAACTGCGACCCAGGAAGAAGGTAACATCTCTGAGACGAAATGAATCTGAGAGCTCAGAGATGAAACATTTACATGTCAGCCACTTCATTTCTGGTTTTTTGGTGAATAGTTTGAACCCTTCTGGAGTGACGACATCACATGTAACTAGGGCTGGGCGATATGTTGAAAATCTAATAGTTTAAAACAGTCTTCATTTTGCAGCGGATGACTTTTCAGCTAGTGGAATAATTTCGTGGTCCTGCTACCTTTTGCAGCAATAGTTTTTGTCATGTTTTGCAAATTACCACATTTTGTTCGACATCCTTGTGAAACTCCCGCAGTCGCCATATTTTTCCCTCTATGGTAGGATATAAACATACTCAGCTCAGTGTGCCGGGTAGAAAATTTTCCGGTTGGAAGGGGGGATTAATGATGCATTCGCAGTGTGTGAGAGGAAAAAACCCCCACAGTGAATTGATTACGTGCGGACAGCTTAATATTTCCATGGCAACCTATACTCGATGGTTACGATAAAGCCATTTTAACCATTGTACATGGAAGAACTCCCGATACATCAGTATATTCGATATATCGCCCAGCCCTACATGTAACATCTGGAAATGTGTTTTAGGAAGCGATTTAAAGGCGTTGACTGATTCTGTGAGTCATATCACCTCGGTCAGGTGGCCCTTCATTACACGAAGCTCCTGAGGAAACTGAGGCATTTTTATGTGTGTGTGATCTGCAGGCACTGGAGGAGGAGTTCGCCAGGAAGCTGCAGGAGCAGGAAGTGTTCTTTAAGATGAGCGGCGAGTCGGAGTGCCTTAATCCCTCCACCCAGACCCGCATCTCCAAGTTCTATCCGATCCCCAGCGTCCAGTCCACCGGCTTCTAGAGGACACCGATGTGTGTACACACACACACACACACACACACACACGGACAAAACGAATGACTGCACACACCCCAATGGAGACGGTGAAGCCTGAGCCTTGCTGCCTTGCCTCTGACAGCTGCAGAAACTTTTCCTCTGCTCGTGTTGTTTTCTATCAGGACCCATTTGAAGGAGAGTTCCTCACTTCAGCGGCTCTGAGGAGATGAAGTCCTCAGTCCAACCTTCCTCAAGTCGTTTTTTCTAAACAATCCAGTGCCTGCAGGATTTCGGCATTTAAATTGAAATACTTTCCAATTTTATTTGCTGCCAATGTTTTTCCCATTTAGATTTTTGCACTAAGGAAATGCTGAAAAATTGTTTTTCCTCTAAATCTGAATAAATATGATCAGGACGTATCATTTATAAGTGATCATAAAGTAGAATGTATTGCAGATAAAAGAGGACCCCCTCCTGTTAAAGGACTGATGACATTTTATGAAATCGTACATATCTGTGTGTGCTAGAACTTTAGCTCGTGATCTGATGCATGTCTTTAATGCAGTGTTTAGGAACTTTTTATTGCAGGTTTTTCTTCAGAATGCCTTCAGTCTTGAGCTCAAGACTATTAGTTGTTTAGGAACAAACCCTGTGAGGTGGTGTGGAGACTGTTAAAAAGTCACTTTGGTGACAGGAGGAAAGCATTTACACACCCATCACCCGTTTTCCTTGTTGTTGTCTGTAGGATTGTTATTCAGGGATGCAGTTTTTAAGCAGGGTACAAATAACCGGACGATGATGTGACACAATGATCAAAAAGTTAAAGGAACTAATGAACTTTAACTGATTTTAAGGTTAGAGCGATCTTCGCTTCAGGGTCATCTCCTTGTGCTCCTCAGGATTATTTCTGTGCTAGTTTTAAAACGCTCGCTGGAAGTCCCGTTCGGACCACTTCCCCCACAGACAAACTTCTGCACGCAGCAAACATCGACGTCTGTTTCACACAGATGTGACTTTCACGTTCTGAGCCTATTTCTCACATTATTTTTTTTTCCCATATTCAGCGTTGGGCACTGTGAATTCATCTCTCCTCCACTATTGATTTCTTGAAGGATTTTTTTAAATTTTTTTTATTGGGCACACAGAGATCATCTTTGCTCACCACCTGTTGTACTCGGCAGGTTTGTTGAAGGACATTCGGGCCCTTCACACAGGCACAGTGTGATATAAAGTGACTTCCACTGCTGACGGCTCTGACAGCAGAAGCTCTAACAGTCCTGAGGTGCATGAGGAGATGATCTTAACTGAGATCAAACTGAAGTCAGATGTCTCATCACACTTCATATTTGCCTCGTCTGTATTTTTGCTATCACATGCAGCTCACCAGGTTTGGATTCAGACTGTAACACTGTTTTAGCTAATAGCCTTAATACAACAGACGTGGATACCCTTGTATACCTGTTGTGACTGCCTTTGAAGGAATTCTGAAGCTTATTAACAGTTATTGAGCAGGTGAGACGGCTCTTTATTAAAAAAACAAAACAAAAAAAACACAACATGAGCTCTTAGCAGTTTTATTATTATTATTAAACCTGATGTAATGGTTTGTTTTTTTTAAAAAGTAAATGGGCCTGACTGGTTTAGGCCATCTCCTCTGATTGGTTCATTTGATCATCTCATTTTCTTTGATTGGCTGTTGTGAGTTAGTCAAAGGTGTTTAATATCTGTTATGTACAACAAAAAGCGAAGGAGTGCTGTGCACCTTTTACAAGACTTCCTCAGTAGCTATTTATGTATGAAAGCTGATCGTCCACCACATACAATTACAAAATTCTGGTTCTTAATTTCTGAATGTTAACTATAAAACAAACAAAAACATCACATTTTATAACATGTATAGTTTTTAGAAGGCCCGTAATGCTGATTTTCATTTTGATGTAAATAAACTTTTTTCTCTCTAACATTGTGCTGTTTCATTCTTTATTTTGATCCCAAGAATTAAAACAACCTCCAAAAACACACAAAATACTTTTTGGTCAGATTAGTAAAGATCCACAACTATAAAAATGAAATGGCAAATAAACATGTTCAGAAAACAACAGTCTGCTGATACCCCTGAACACCGTCACACACGAGCCAATTCAATACAACGTCCCTGATTTCATGTTTGGGAAATGTTTAAAAAAACATTTACAGTTAAAACACCAGACAAACCCAGCAAAACACAGGAAACTACTTTCAGCAGCTCAGGCATCAAACACCAGCATTCCTCTTCCTCCTTTTACTCATCACTGTGAATTCTCCTGAAACAGCAGAAAACCTTCAGTTAAAATCCGCATCTGGAAGCTTTTTAACTGTAAACTCACTGGAAAAAAAAATAATTCCCCATCATCCTCACAAAAACATTTCAGTCAAATTTCTGCTGCATTTTTCACAGACTGTGCAGAAAGAGAGCTCTGCGTCTGAAAAAACAATTCAGGTAGATTCAGGTTTAGACATCTGCTTGTCAAGCAAAAGGTCGCTGGCTTTATTCCAGCAGGAGACTCAAATGCCTTCGAGGCTGTGTCAGGAAGGGCATCTGGCATAAAAGTCTGCTGAATCAAACATGGAGCCCAAATGAAGCGTGTTGAGCCTGCATTCTCTCAAATGGCCAGCAGGGGCCAACTCCTCTAGCTGCAAACAATCAGCCTCTAGAGAAGAAAAGTTCAGCTACTGCTGAAATGCCAAATACGCAGCATTAAAAAGCATGTTTATGGCTTTTTGTTATTTTAGAGTTTCATCATTTTAGTGGGTGATGAAAGCTATGCTGAACATTTATAAACAGCTTATCACTGCAGATAGAAGTCTGTAAAGGTTTGCAGTAAAGACCGTTTTCAGTGAATATTGTTACCAGTTTGACAGTTTGTTACCCCGAGGGCATGTCGAGTCCTGCTCTTTCTCAAATTCCTCCCTCACAACCGTCAGCTCGAGGCTTCTTATGGGGACTTTACTGGGTTATCATGGTGCCTACATCCTGTTTGCTTACTTTGATGTGCCGTTTAGTTGAGTTAAAGAGAGTGAGCACTTTAACATTTCTGTAGCTACTATCACCAAAACTGGCAAAGTCACACGAGAAGAATCCGTATGGATAAACAACAGGGCAGAGGAAGATTTTTAACTGTTCTTTTAAACTGTTTCCCACGGACGATACGGAGTTTAATACTGACCTCTGTCACCTTTTGGGCTTCTGTGCACTTCAGGTCCAGGAAGGCCTCGCTCACCTGTGTCCACACACACAAAACATTTTCAGTTGCCACAGATTTTGTGATAGAAGCACATCTTGAGATTATAAACCGATGCGTTAAATGTTCTGACACTATTAATGAAGTCCATGATTTCCTTCTACTGTACCTCTCTCTCCTTTCAGTCCTGGAAGGCCCCTCTCCCCTTTCTGGCCTGGTCTCCCAGGTGGTCCTATGATGGCTCCATGAGCTGTGGAGGACACGCTCAGTGGTTAAAACACATCCACATTCTGCTGTACCATGCTGCTGCTATATGTTCTTTACTTTTTATGTATTCCACTAAATCAGAGACGTTGGTGTCAGAACCAAACAGTCTGCTGTATCCTGGTGGACCTGGAGGTCCCGGTGGCCCCGGGGGTCCCTGGTTGACACGTTCAGTGTTACGGAGGAGACCACGAGCTGCAAAGAGACCGAGAAGGAGAGAAGTGTGAACCAGCAGTCCCTTCAGATGTGCTTTATTTTGGTCTGATAGTACAGTCACTCACATTTGATGTATTCCACCAGATCTGTGGTGTTACCATGGGAATCAAGCCAGTGGCTGTATCCTGGATGACCTGGGGGTCCTGGGGGCCCTGGAGGGCCTTGGAGGACATGCCTGTACTCCCTCATAATGTCCCGCACCACACCATGAGCTGCAGATCAAAGAAAACAGGGTGATACAAATGTCATGAATAAAGTGTTTAGCATTGTTTATTTTTAAAAGAAAGTCCAGCAGGGGGCAGCTCCTCTGGATACAACACAAAGTCTCACACTAAACTAGCATTTTAAGGCTTCAACACAGGAGTCCACAAATCCACCAGTGGTGTCACAGTGGGTACACCATTTTTATTGAGTGTCTGTATCTCGAGGTAGAGCAGGTCATCTACTAATCAGAAAGTTGGTGGGTTGATCCCAGTCTGCATGGCAAATATCCTTGGGCAAGATATTAACCCCATGTTGCTCTCTGATGCATCCATGAGTGTGAATGTTAGATATAAGTGTTGTATTAAGCACTTTGAGTGCTCAGAGTAGAAAAGCACTATATAAGAACCAGTCCATTTACCATTTTATATACATAACCGTGCACTTCAGTGTCAGTTATAAAGGAAACCAAAGCTCACATTGACTTACATTTTAAGTATTCCACCACATCCATGACATTTTGTTGGGAACTAACCAATCGGGCCTCTCCAGGCATTCCTGGAGGTCCTTGAACCACACGCTCAGAGTTGCTCATGACATCATGGAGCAGACCATGGGCTGCATGATTTAAGAAAATGTGTTGAAACAGATTCAGTCTGAAGTCAGTCATTTTTATGAAGCGTGACTGCCACCTACATTTGATGTAATCAGTTACTTTGAGAGCCATATTGGAGTAGTCATCAGGCAAACCTGGCTCTCCCTTGTGTCCTGGGGGTCCAGGAGGACCTGGTGGACCAGGAATTCCAAACATGGCGGCACTTGCATCATCACCTGGGGAAAAGCACAGCACAGTGTAACTTCACTAAACTGTAGCCTCTTCTCTACCCACAGTTCTCTGTAACACCTATCACCATCTATTCTCCCAAAGCAGGTCTAGAACCAAAGATTATCTGGATTTTAAATGGGTGAAGTGTTGCTTTAAACTCACTCTTGATATATTCTTGTAGTTCAGCTTTGAGTGTGTCTCTGTTGAGATGGTCAGCAAAAGAAACCAACTCACTGATTGGTCCAGGGGGTCCAGGTGGGCCTGGAGGGCCTTTGAATGCAACATCTATAGGAGGGCAGTGGAGAAGAAGACCAACAGTGAGATGCAGTTTCTCTCTTTGAGAAGGTGGAGTGAAAGATTTCTGTCAAACTCACTTTGCAGGTAGTCACGGATATCTGAGCTGATGTAATTAAAAAATCCAGGTGGTCCAGGTGGTCCTTCTGGGCCAGGTGGACCTTGTGGGCCAGGGATACCAGGTGGACCAGGAGGCCCATGAGGGCCTACTAGAGTTTTATACGCATCTAGTTGGATAATATATATAATGAATTAATAATGGTACTAAATGGTACTGGGTCAACGTTGAACGAGACCTGTTTGGGCCAGACTTTGTGTATTTGATTCTGGGTTTTCACCCAGGCAAAAATGGTTTGGCCTCCAAGTCAACCATTTGGTCTAACTGGAGAGATTTGTGATTCTGCTTCTTACCTGGTAAAAAGTTTCCAGGAAAACCAGGAGCACCAGGGGGTCCAGGAGGTCCAGGAGGTCCAGGAACACCAAGCGCCTCCCTCTCTGCAGAGAGACCAGGCTTGTAAGTCAGACACAACAGAGTACCTTTTTGGTAGGTCGCCTGTGAGACTGTCACACTTACCAGTCATCAAACTAAGGACACGTTCAGCCACCTCCTGCGTGTTAAAGCTGTAGCTGCCATAGCCTGGAGCTCCTGGAGGTCCTGGTGGACCCGGAGGACCAGCAATGTATCTCCTCACGTCCTCTCCTGGAAACAAATGATATGATTCATCACTTTTAGATTGTCATGAAACATTAATTTCTGTCTTCACTTTAAATTTTGTATTTCTTCCATTGTAGTAGATGTTACCTGCGTATCATCAGAGACTTACTCTGTAATAGACTGATAATGTCACTGAGAGAGACTGAGCCAGATGGACCTGGAGGACCAGGAGGGCCTGGGGTCCCGTCATATCTTTTGCCTGAACCTGAAAGAGCAACAGTCACAGACTTTCACTCACACGTCTTGTGTACCATCCTGTGGAGCTTTATCATGCGATTGGTCATACTGTGAATGTAGGCGACGACTCTGCTGGCAACATCATCAACCAGCCCGTCCACTGCATGTCCAGGTGTGCCTGGTGCCCCCGGAGGTCCAGGAGGCCCAGGAGGTCCTACGAAGTACTCTCTGATGCCACCACCTGATTGTCAAAGCAGATTTACTCAGCATTTTTTTTATCCATATGTAGATACCAAGTTAAAATACCAGGTTAAATATAGTTGCAAGCAGCGATAAAATACAATAAAAGCTACAAGCAGCCATGCAGTTCAGCAGGGTGCCATGTCCAAAGCGAGGCTGAAAGCACTTTTTGCAGCACCCCCCAGTGTTCAGGTGATGCTCATGAAGGGGCGACAAGTTCAGGATTGTGGATTGGAAAACAGAATAATTGCTCGGAAAATATTTAAACTTAAATAATAACAAACTGGTCATATGAGAACTGACAGGTGATAGTACAACTTGTTATGTCGTGGTCTTACAAGAATTATCTTTTAATTATTGCAGCACCCTTTTTCAGCGTGGCAGAATGTTTTGTGCCATCATAAAATGTGATCCAAGTCCATATACCAAATTGGATTTTGGCAAGTGATCTTACTTCCCATTTTCCCAACTTTGTGGCTGATTTATGTTCGCTATGATAGATGAGGAGATTTAAAAATTTAAAAAAAAAAATCTATACCCTAACATCTGTGAGGCTTGGGTCGAAGATCATCTATCACAGTTTTGGTGAAGACGGGATAAAACTGTGGCCTTTTAATTTTTCTTTAATCCTGAATTTCACTGGTTTTGGATGCTTTAAAATCAACATGATCCAAGGATTCCAAGGTTTCGTCACTTGTATAAAGCAGTTCAAAGTTACATGCATAAAAACAAGTCCAATTCTGGCCTGCTGGTGGCACTGGAGTGCTTGAGGCGCAGATGT
>VVHJ01040416.1:8492-25173 GCA_015107715.1 Tylochromis polylepis | reverse complement strand
CTGCAGTTTATCACATAACATTTCCTGAACATCATATTCCTCTTAGAGTCATTAAATTTTCACATATTTTCTTTCTTTCTTCTAAAGGTAAAGTGCACCAGTTGTGTCATCCGAGTGATCCAATTCGCTCTGACAGGAGCCTTTATAGGTCGGCCACATTTACTCTACATGTCCTTGCGAAATAACCCTTATTCATTTCCATTTATTTTGAATGGTGGAGCCTTGGCAACCTTGGCAATAAGACAGCCCATTTATTTGACATGAAAGCTGATGATTACTAAAGACAGTTAGAGTGGTGACAACAAAGGCAGAGGAAACCCGAAGAAGATAGAGTTGGATTGATCTGCCTCGGATCAAACAAATGGTTCTGTCAGCGAGGGGAATAGCTATACTTTATTGTCTATTGCCTATCTAGTAAACCCAGATTTTTGGTTAATGTTATGTTGAAACAAAAGCACCTACCTGAGCACAAAGCTAATATGACAAATTCCCTGAGTTCTTCAAAAGTCTGGACTAGCGGTTGTTATGCAAGTCCCCAGTTGGGTCAGTGCACCCGAGTGGGAGTTCTGCTTTAAAAGGGATTTCCAGGAACTTATCTGAACTATAACAAATCGCTCTGGGTTGTAAGATTCATCACTGTCAGACCTTCTTTCTTGCCACGTTCTATAGGTCATCACGAGCGCACTAAAACAGAAATTTTCTGAGAATATGGCACACTTATTTTAAAACCTATTCACCTGACATTTTAAAAGGTTAAGCTCCCTGGAAAGGCCAAGCTAATTAAATTATTTCTTCTCAAAGAGAAAAATATCAGCTAATCACTGTGGAGATGTATCTCAGAAATATTAGATCATCATTTAGAAGCACTTTAATCCTCTAAAGGAAGCACACAAGTGTGTCACATTGAGCATACTTTTTTTGGGGGGGACTGCCATATTAAGCAATTCAGTTCTATCTAAGCTAATCAGGTTGCAGCATTCAACAATGACTTGAATTCAAAGCTCCACAGTTTGCCAAAGCCCTTCTCCCAAACTGCATTTGTCTAATTATGAGTTAACTAAGCACAGCAGGCCTGTTGGGCTTCAGATTTTGACACACATTGAAGAAATATGAATGACGCGGCAAAAGCAGCTGTGTGCATAGTTAAGCGGAGATTTCTGTTTTTCGTGATCACTCTGATTTCTGTTTTTCCAGAAAACTGCACAGTTATAAAACATGCGAATTTCAAAGTAAAACGTGCCAACGTTTCAGCCTTGTGGCCTTCTTCAGAACGTGGAACGAAATGGATGCCGTGTGGTTTACGTACAGCAGTTTGGCCCATTTATTTAAAAAGTTTACTAAAAGGTAATTCACTTCCTGAGCTCATATAAATCATTATATTTATGGAAATACAGGGTTGCAAGTTTTGTTGCGAATATTCCGTGTTTCTATAAATTTTATATGAACTTTTAAATATTTTAAACTAAAAATCTCCATTCAGTCCAGCCGGTGTGTGTGGTACTGAGTGCTGACATCCAATACATCTCTATCTGAGATAGCCACTTTGATAGATTATGAAATGCAAAGTGGCAGGAGAGCCATGTTTGGCTTCATGGTGGTGTTCAGCTATGGCGTACTCCATATTCCCTGAGCAAAGGGCTGTTTTGTGTTTGAAATTTGTCACTGGAGAGCTCCCTTTGTTTGTCCAATGTAAACTTGTCCATAAAGGCATTTATGGGGTGTACTGATGTTGTGTTGCAATTTATGAATTGTGTAACGGGAAACTTCTTACCTGTACATGGATGGGTAAAAAAAAACATGACATCAGAGGTGTTGTTACACTGATAACTGAAGCTTCCTTTTAAATGGAGCCAAGTATGGTTTGAGCTGTTTGGCTGATAAGCATGTATGAGGTTATATCTGAGTGTTTGTCTCTTTGAAATGAAAGAAGGGAGCACTGTCAGTGATTTTACTTACTGATGGTTCTGCATGTGAAGTAAAAACACACTCTTTAAATTTGCAAATCAGGTTCGTTACATTGAGTTTAACACTTTTTTTGTGGGAAGATATTATTATTTCCAATTTTAACCTAAATCGAGGAAACAATTAATGACTAAGAGACAATCCTATTCCGGTATACACGACAAACCATTTTTATGCATCATTTATAGCGCTATACACAGGTTTTGAAGTGGTCCATAATAATCTGGAACATTGAGGTTTTTTTTGTGTAGGTGTCTGTAAGTTGTGGTAAAGTGGCAGTGAATTTTAAATACATCATTTCTAACAGCTCAACAAATATCTTGCAGTTAAGCTAAAGGTCCAAAGATATATAAAAATAGACAGGACAGGAGAGGAAGAAGACAGATTACTTGTAAATCTAAGGACTGCTTGGTGACACGTGCTGACTGTCCTCAGTCAGTTCAAGTTTTTAATGGGATACTGGATCTGTACATGATGTTATGTTTTTTCGTATTGTGAAAAATCGTGCAAACAAATTGAAGTTTACTAACTTACAAAGTTTGCATGAGATTAATGGAGAGCTTGGTGGAGGCTATGCTGGTTAGTTTGCGGTACAGTGGTAAAACGTACAGTGATGCAGGTGAGCTATGTTTAACTGGTACAGAGCAGCTGTTTAGTTACATCAAGGTTAGCAGAGATCACATTGAATTTAAGCTGATGATGCTGATGAGATTCGCTCAATGAATTCTTCCTTCATACTAGCTTTATGAGCCATGAGCCATGAAATGAGCCATGAGAACTTGTGCAACATCTGCTTATATCTTGATGAACTGCGTTGTGTAACTCCACAGCGAGGAGTAATGCTCAGACCAGCAGCAGCACATGTCAGCTGACCACAGCCTGCACACAAAGAAAACCTACTGGAGCTGTCAATAGAAATTGTTATTAGTTCGGACTCTTTTCCCCACACTGCATCACTATGGCTGGTCTTAGTGTTCCCACATCTGTTGAAGCCCACATTAACCTTAACCCCTGTCTATACTCATTTTCCTGTTTAGGTGTGGAGGCAAAGTCACGATCTACAATGAAGGCAACAACAAATGGAGCTTCTTTCCCCTTTTTTAAAAAAACATTTTCTACTGTTTCCACTAGAAGTAGAATTTAGGTTTAAATAAGGCTTTCCATCCATTAATATTATTTTATTATTATATTAATATGACATCAGGTTTGGTTTCCTTTGCCCAGAAATAGCTGGTAACTGGTAAATGCCCTTCAAAGAGTTAATTTCTTTATGTTTATACTCTGAGTATATTTCAGACTTTGCTCTTTTTCACTTTCACCTGAGAAAATTATTTAAATCAGTACGCCAGCTTTTACCAGAGTACTTGTTAACACAAGTATCTGTACTTGTCTGTACTTTTGCAACCTCTGCTTTTAATTATTATGACAGTGAGTTCTTGTTTTTCAGACAGGGTTTTAGGCTTAAATAGTCCAGCTCTTTAAGATGTTAAAGCACGATTGAGAACAGTTTGGTTGAAGACCCTTCAGGTGACGATTGTTTGTAATGGCTCAGTCACACTAAAGCAGGACAGCAATCTCCTTGCGACTAGGAAAAATTGATGGTTAGCCAGTGACTGCATTGGATTTTTTTTTCTCTTTTTGCTGTTGAGACCAATTGCAAGTAATTGTCCAGAAGTTGAGTGTGCAATACCTTCAATTTTGATCAAGCCACGGTCTCCAACCACTGTTTTCCCTAGTGTGACTGTAGCATTAGTTTGATTAAATTCAACAGAACCATGAGTGCTTCTTGAGAGTTGTGGACAGGATAATGGACAAATGCCCCAGCACAGAATGAGATCATTAGCCCTTTATCTGGATGAGTTTCAAGTTTATGGTGTTGTCCATCGTACATTTTTCAAAAAGAACTGCTCAAATTTATTATATATATATAAATATATATATATAAATATAAAAACAAGTTAGCCATATATATCGGAAGCATTTCTTCCAATTTGCATTTCCAGACTCAGATATCATTCAAAAATCTATAACAAAACTTTACCTTTGGTCTGAATTCCCATTTGCAAATTATTATTGTAAATCTAATTTTTTCCAGTGTACTATAACCAGGGATACAGAAGCTGGTGCCTCTGCTGTACCCATGAGATTTTAGTTCAAACATACTGGAAAAGTACATCCTCTACAGAGATTAAATCTAGAATTGATCAGGACATTTTTTAAGATGCACATAACTTCCAAAGAATTTCATACTGCAGTATTTTTTTGGAAGGGGCTCCTGGATGCAGGTTTATCAGAGCATTATATTGCACAGTTAAAAGCTGCGAATCTCAATCAGATTCAGCAAAGTTTCCACCGAAGCAGCAACTCCAGCCAAAGCTCTTATCCAGGATAGTATTGGTCAGATACATCGGTGATTTGTCATCCTATCGCCCCCTTTTTTGTAACAGTAAAAGTGAATATAATCTACAGAAACAAAAGCAGTAAATATAAACCTAACCCCTGTTCTATTTATTTAAGACGATGAATGCATTTTTTTAAATCAACATAAACACACACCTAAAGCTCATGGATTATCTTGTTCTGATATTCATTACAAGAAAAATGCTCTCTTTATCTTCCAACTGGATTCTGAATTGATATGAAAATGCAGCGCCTCACTGTTTTAGCATCATATTACATATTCTATCAAGTATGTATTCTTTAGCCAACAAAATCAATAGTAAGCTTATTTTGTTTGTTAAGGTTTTTTTTAAAAATAAAATTGTAAATCCCTGTGTAACTAATATAAATTAGGTATGTGTTGTTATGACTGACAATGTGCAAACACACAGGGCAGGATGTATCATCCATGCAGCCCAAGAACCTCCAAGAACTGTAAGACCTTAAATAATGCTTAAATAACTGGTAAAACTGAAAGAAGTCACATCACATGAAATAAATACGTACTTTTGCACTCTGCACATTCACACATTAAAGTCCCTGACATGCAGAATAATTAAGTGTGTTTCATTTTTCATATTGATGTTTTATCACTCTTAGTCACCACTTCTTTTTTTTTTTAAACGCTCTTTTTGGAAGTGGGCCACAACAGCCAGCTGCAGACATATGGATTACCAGAATCCTCCTGTATGAAGATCACCTCGATAATTTCACCAAGACATTATCAAAGTCTTTGCATAAAATAGCACTCAGATTTGATACAGCGGGCGATGTTTAATGTCTGTATTCTATCAGACAGGATGGAATGAATGGACAAGACTGCTGGACTAACGCAAAGTGACACTCTCTCCCTCAGCGACTCCCCTAATGGCCCACGGACAGACGTGCAAAACTGGGTGGCGTGAAGGGCACAGGGTTACGGGTTTATTCAGCCACTTCTCTGTCTAGCCAAATTTGTTCTATTATTGAAGTGTGCATTTCACCAGAGATACAAGAGTCCATTCAAAATAAAACCATTCTTTTGTGTAGTTGGGGGCAAGCTCTGATTTTAATCCTGAATTTATTTATTTTTTTGGTGCGTGTGAGTTCTTTACTTTTTGAAGAAAAAAACCATCTGTCTGCTATTTGAGCACTGCACACATGAAAAAAATTACAACAAAACAAAAGACTTTACTAGAGAACACGACTGTAATAAAAGTGCAAGTGGGTGTTTAGCTGAGTGACAGTATTCATTTATCATCTTGCAGACTTCTGCTGGTTAAAAACTGTTTGGAGCACAGGCGTGGATGTATGGTTGCTTGTGTGTGTTTCCAGGTAGTTTTTAAAGCAATGGACACAGAAGCTTGCTGTAAATTTTAAACTCCCACAAGAAAGAATCCCAAACAGCGAGGTCAGGTGATCTTAGTGGCCAATGGCCAAATGTTGGGCCCCAGAATTCTTTCTGCTGCACGATCGTCATCTTGACTGAAAGTGATGGGATGGGAGTTTTCCACCTGAAACTCACAAATCCCCTCGTTTTACCAGTACCTGTTTAATTTGTTACCAGTGAACCGCTGTGGACCTAAAGCACTTTGAAATCAGATGATTCTTTTTCATACACACTATATATACAAAGCACAGGTCATGAATTCAAAAGGCAAAAAATACCTACAATTTAGGATTTATACTGCACTCGGAATGGCTCCATGGGCAATCATTCTGCCTGGCAGTAAGCATGAGTGGTGTGTATAGTAAATGCAATGACTCTATTACTTCATTTGACAGAAATCACAGAAATCTATGCATTTTAATGTAATTTTTGACTGTGAAAAAGCTCCATCTTGCATGAGCAAATTAAACCCCAGTTAACAAATTTGATTTTAGAAAATAATTTTACTGTAACACTGGAAGGGAGGGGGAGGATGTCCCTCTGGGGCTCACAAAAAGCCTCTTTGGGCGTAGAGTGCTAAAAATTCCTCCATGCGGGAAAAACCCTGCGTTTAATCTAATATTGCTCCATGCACTGCAGGCATCTTGCTTCTCTGGAAATTTTAGTTGTCTTGTTTGTCTAGCTTTATTAGGTATAATCCTGTATCTACATCAGGGGGTAGACACACACTATCACTGAGAGACTTCATCTCTTTTGCACTACAATATTAAGATGTTATATAATCTGCCCCTGCAGTGGCCCAGAGCACCATCCAGGCTGCTGTTACAACTACACAGTGGGCACCTGCCTGCAGAAAATACCCAGAAACTGAAAGCGGAGAGCTTTGGCTCAGCTCAGTCTTTTGATGTTGTCGAGACACTTGGTACTGTAGGCATTAGAATATGTACCCAGTAAAGATCTTATTGAGTATTTTGTGATACTAATGTTTACGTGTTTTGAGATTGTAATAGCCATGTGATTAGGTAAGCCTTTTAACATACACAGGGCCAGATTTACTAATGTGGGTTTTAGAGTAAAAATAGGAGAAATGTTACGCTGTTTTTTTACAAAGAAAGCACAGAGGTAAGATCGCATTGAAGGTGGTACTGTAGGTGAACAGATTTTTGCTGCTGACCCTTTTCCACACGTGTTTTAGGGAGTTCCTTTCTCAAGGGGCATAACACAGGGTGGATCACAAATCACACACACAAACTGATTTACCAACATTTGTACCATGCAATTTACTGCTAATTCCACTGATATTTAACAACAACAAAAAAACCCCTCATCACGTAGAAAATAGCGTAACATTTGTAAATCATGAGTAAAGCTACCCACACCTAGGGGCCAGATTTACTAAATGGGGCAAAATAGCATTTGAGCTCAAACCCCAAATAGCGCTTGTAGCTGTGGTTAGTTTTGCAGGTAATTTACAAAACCTAATCTCCGAGTCCCCACCTCTTACATACAATCTTTTCACTGTGCTCTCTTTGTAAATACTGCTAGTGCAATGCGTTAGCTCTATGAGTACTATTTGGAGATTGTACTTATCCTGTATGCCATTTTCCCCATTCAGTCAATGTGGCCCAGTTAATGTTAGAAGAAATGAGTGTCGAAGAACTTTACCAAATTTATCTTTGCGTTTCAAGATTATCTCAAGAATATTTCAGATGGGTCTTCTGTGTACTCCGATCAGCACACTACAGGTCACTGATTCAATAAGAATATAAATGCTGTTCGGACATGATGGCATATTTCGATCCGTGAACTCACAATTTTAAATGAATTTACAGTGACAGCTCTGCAAATTTGCAATGAAAATGGACAATGTTTGTAAAGTGTCACAGTGATTCACATCACATTGTTACTTCCTGTCACATTACACATCTTTAGATCCATACCAAATCAAATACTTGTAGCGCACTGAATCTAGAAACCTTATTTTAAGTACTAAAATGATCTTCAGGGCTTTGGATGAATTGACTGGTATTTAAATAGCCCTTTTCTCTTACACAGAGCTTTAACACAACAAGCCGCTTTCACTAATTAACACTGTGCCTCACTCTGTGCACTTTAAGTGCTTTTACCTATCACGCACACACTGACACACTGATGATGCATCAGGGGGCAATTTAGTTGAGGTCAGTGTCTTGCCCAGGGACACTTTGGCATGCAGACTTGAGGAGCCAGAGATAGAACCGCCAACCTTCCAATTAGCAAACGATGAGGCAGAGCAGGTCCACAACCTCCCACTTTTCTTTCCTATGTAAGCCCCTCAAAGCAAGCACACACTTGCTTGCTTTAAGGGCCAACAAGTGGTGAACTTTGCAAATAAAATGCTCAGCTTTTGTTTTAGCAACATATTTGATTTAGGCCTGTAAAATAATCTGCCACTTGCGATTTGCTCCAAGTCAGGAAGACTTGCTCGAAATCAGGCCAAACACTGGATCATGGTTTGAAGCCAAAAAAACATATACTTTTTTATTGTACTAAACTATAAACAGCTATATAGATGAATATGAGGAAGAGTCACATGACAGCTATCAGCAGGTGAGAGGAGACAGGAAACAACATGCTTTCGACTGCATCAGTTTTAGAGCGACGACTCCCAGAAAATCCAGGAGACAAAAATACTCACAAATATATTTAAATTGGCTGTTTGAGTGTAGCTGCTATTTACATGGTTCTTACTTCTTCAGAGCAAAAAATGAAGAGAAATGATTTGTGCAAACAGTTGCATTTACCTCTGGTTGTTGCTACTGAATGTTTTGTCTTAAAAAAAAAAAGAACCTGCATTATAACGGCTTTACCCTCATGTGGTAACAGGCAGCCGCGATAATTGGTAATGGGATTTTCACTCAACTCTAAAGACAGAGTCAAAACACTGATGTACTGCTCTATGAAATGATTTATTTCTACAATGGCCCCAATTTTAACACCTTTGTTATTCCACAGAATAATATATGAAACAAGCCACCCACAGCACTGAACTGAAATAGTAAATTATTCTAAATGACCAGATTTAAAGGCAATTACATTAGCAGGTGCAAAGTTACCTTTTTTTGTTAAAAGTGGGGAGGAAGATAAAATGTTGTCTTATAAATAACCCCTCTCCGTAGAGCTTTGTCTTTATTTAAAAGGAAGAAATGCTCATTTGAAGCTTAGAGGTACACTGTAGGAGGGCATGTTTGTTCTTAACAGGAAAGTGCAACAAATTAAACTAAAACCTCTTTATTCTTAAAAGGAAACCATCTCTACCCAGAAGAGTGTTTTTAATCTCTGTACCTACTGATGTCCTAGAAACATGTATCAAAAGACTCTTCACTTACACAAAGCATGTAAGGAGTAGTAGTATAGTTTAAGTAAAATCAAATTAGCATTAAACTAACTATGCAGTGGCAACACTGTTGCTTCTTTTCTATTTCATTATGAAGGCATAACAGTTTATTAACAAATAGCCAATATAAGCTTGATATAACTCAAATGGACCCAATACTAAATCTATTTATTGGCCCTAGCAGTTAACTAATCATCTATTTGGCAAACAGGTGGATGAAAGTTTGTGGGGGGGGGTCTCTCTGCATGAAATCTTGCTGAAAAAGATTCAGGTACATGAATTTTGCATGAGCCTTCAAAAGGAGAATGGCAGCGTAGCACACTCATCATCAGGCCTGGCATGTCCCTGAGGCGTCACACAGTTGAAACTGTGTCCAGTGGGGTTGTAGTGTCTTTAGGAGATCACAGTTCATTGACATAAGCGTGTCGAACGCGAACAGCTTTCATACCCTGGGCACCAATATCGCTCCCTGCAACACTCCTCAGTGTGTTATGCTCCGTTTGGGTTTGTCACCCAAAGCTGCTGTGAACAAGGTGAATGAGTAAAGGCGAGGCAATAGCACAGACCTACTCCGGCTGTGAATGCAGAGTACACTGGGCAGTGTGTCAAGGAAATGTTAAAAATCATATTTTAATATTTTGCGATACAGAATGCAGTCATTATTCCAATTAGGTTTCTATTATAAAAGGCTTAATTTCGTAAATACAGTGTTTTCAACAGATCTTACGTAGGCGTGAGGGTAAACTTTCATATTACCATCAGCTGAGAAATGTGTGTTTAAATTTCTTTCTCTTTCTGGAAGAGTCTTCATTCTGTGTCTGTATTTTTGCTATTTATTTGTTCTGTTCCCATTATAAGTCCTAAAAGTTCCTGATTAAGCATAAACAGTCATTTTGCACACTGAGGAAACCACTGCCAGTTATTGTTGAACTTCTCTATTGTTTCTGTTTATCTTACAGAAACAAATGTTTCTGAAAAGGGTTTTTTTTGTTGTTTTTTTATGCAAATTTCTGGTCGTGTTGTAAGAAACATTGCACTCAGTTGAATCAAGGCATTCTTAACATACGGGTGTTGCACTAGTCTGCAGAATTAAAGACCTTGCAGACTTAAGCCTGCATGCAGAGCGATAAGATAAACTTCTGAATGACCAAAGTCTCCACTGGTTTCACATAAATGATTCAGACTTTGTCAGATGCATTTTGTGGTTTGTTACTGCTGTTTTGTTTGATTTGTTGCTTAGGATCGTTTTTGAAAAGTTTATGCTTCAAATATAACCTGAAAGTCAACACGACCAAACTTTCTTGATCACTGCAACCTGTTATTGTGCATATACATAACCAAAAAAGACACTAAGTGGTAGGAAAGTCATAAGTCATAAGGTTTATTCAGAATGGCACCACAACAGTAGTCTTGATTAAAGCAGAAATAACCTTTTTTTTTTTTTTTCCTCCATCATGCAACAAACTCAGTATTTGGTTACATATGGCAGATCATAGGAATGTGATGACTGCTGTTTTATATTCCATTAATTTGAAAAAAAATGTGGCTATAAGTAAAGAAAAAAACAAGCAAACAAGAAAATGAATCTCGTAATCATCCATCCATTCTCTTTTGCTTATCCTCACTGGGGGGTGGGGTGTCTGGAGCCTATCCCAACTACCATAGGGCGAGAGGTGGGGTACACCATTGACAAGTTGCCAGTCTGACACAGGGCTAACACAGAGAGACAGAGGACAATTTGCACTCCAATTCACACAATGTGGGAAATTTAGAATAACTAATTAACCTAACCCCACTAACTGCATGTCTTTGGACTGTGAGAGGAAGCAGGAGTACCTGGAGAGAGCTAACCACTGCACCACTGTGCTGATATTGCAATCACCCATTGAAATAATTGAAATAAAATATATTAGACATACATTCACCTGACTTTTCGGTACACCTAGCTAGTACTGGGTTAGACTCTTTTCTGCTTTCAGAACTGCCTTACTACTTTGTGGCACAGATTCATTGAGGTGCTGGAAAGTTTCCTTTGAGATTTTTGTTCCATATGGATGTAATAGCATCACACGGGTGCTGCAGATTTGTTGGCTGCACATCCATATCAATCTCTCATTCAACCACTTTCCAAAGGTGCTTTATTAGATTGAGACCGTGGAGGTCATTTAAGTACACCGAACTCGTTGTCATGGTGAAGAAACCATCATGACACAGAGCTTAATCCTGCATAAATCAGAAGATACAGCAGGTACAGTGTGATCATAAAGGGATGGACATGCTCAGTAACAATAATGAAGTTTTAAGTGTGCCAAGAAACTATCCCCCGCACCCTTACACCACCAGCAGCATCAGTCTGAACTGTTTATACACGGCAGGATGGATCCATGCCTTCATGTTGTTTACGCCAAACCGCTGAATGCTCCAGCAGTAAACAAGAGTCATCAGACCAGGCAATGTGTTCCAATCTTCTGTTGTCTAATTTTAAGGAGCCAGTGTGAATTGTAGTTTCCGTTTCCTGTTCCTTTTTGATAGGAGTGAAACCCAGTGTTGTCCTGTGCTTCTCCTTTAATGTTTGATATGTTGCGTGTTCACAGATGCTCTTCTACATATCTTGGGTGTAATCAGTGATTATATTATTATTGTTTCTTTCCTGTCACCTTAATGTAGACTTACCATTCTTCTCTGAACTCTAGTATCAAGATGGCATTCTCCCCCGAGAACTGCTGCTAAATGGATAGTTTCTCTTCTTTGGACTATTCTCTGTAAATCACAGAGATGGTTGCGCGGGAAAATCTCAGTAGATCAGCAGTTTCTGAAATACTCAGACCAATACATCTGGAACCAGTAATCATGTCACATTCAAAGTCACTTAAAACTCTTTTCTTCCCCATCCTCATGTTCAGTGTGAACTCCAGGAGGTCATCTTGAGCATGTGTACATGCCTAACGACACAGAAATTCTGCCATATGATTATCTGATTGGATACCTGTATTATATCATACACTCGGCCGTCAATTTAAAGTCACAGAACTACAAGAAAAAAAAATGTGTGTATCCCACATATTCTGAAGCTTCCTATATTCATATTAGTACACATTAATACTAATCTAATTATTACCACTCAGTGAGCCAAAACATTATGAACACTCACAAATCAATGAAATAATACTGATGCTCTTATAACAATTCTGGCTTTGAAAAAGACCAAAGTAAATAATTGTATTCCTTTAAACTCAAGGGCAGTTTGAGGCCCTTTACGTTGTACTACTTCTTGCATTGTTGGTTTAAGCTGTATTCAAAGTGGAAGGGTGAGAGCCAGGCAGCTACGGGTTGTTTTTCTAAATGAAATTAAATAAAAATGGTTAGAGGCATGTGTGTACCTTCACTGTTAATAACTGTGTAACTCAACACGTAGGTTTGAATTTGCTAAAATACACAGCCAACCCAAATGAACTGCACAGTGAGAAATGAAATTACCAGAAAGCATTTTGGTTAGTTAAGAAAACAGCACAGTAAAATGATGGCACTGCCTTTGACAAAGCTCTCTTGAATACTTCTGTTTACAACAGAAGAAACAGCAGATTAGGGTATTTCTATGTCAAAATCCACCCATTAGACAGACAGTCGTGTTTTTTATCCCTGTCCACAGCTTTTAAACCACTTACTGTACTGTAGGAATTTTGACGCCTCTGGTAAAAGGATTTTCTTTCCAATTCCTGTTTGATATGGAAAATAGTGAGTCTGTCAACATAGGAACCAAAATGTGTTGAGAAAATTTACATTTCCTGGATGTGAAACATGAAAAAAACAATCAAAGTACTCAGCAGTGTACGCTATCTTCCTACTGGTTACTGCAAGTGCTTCAGTATGAATTTTGTGATAAGTTGTGTCCTTTTCTGCGTCAAAAATGTTATGTTTGGAGCTACTGAAAAGGCTTAAAGTAGAGAGCAAATATGTTGAACGGTGATTAAGACAAAGAGAGGCCATCTCTCATTCTGACACTACTTGTTGTAGAACTAGTGTGACTAACAGCAGGGCTGAATGTCTTTTGTCAGTAAATGAGAGTTTAATATGTTGCACCATGGAGATGGGACGTAGAGTGTGTGGCCCCTGCTGTTTCCTTCATCAATGCCTTGTCTTGTCACAGGCTGCACCACATGAAACCACTCTCATCTTCAGCAACCGAAGCCTGAAAGAGCACAAACCTGAGACCTTTATAGCAGTGTCCTGAATTTCCTTCTGATGGGCATTCATCAAGACTGCTGGACTCAAAGTTACCTAAAGGTATAAATCTTCATTAATATTCGCACAGACAAGGAAGGTCATTTGTCTTTTTTTTCTCCAACAAAAGAAGCTAACTGTCCTGAAAAAAAAAAAAAGACTAACAATTATTCCAAGCTATTTTGGTGTGATAAAAGGCCTGATGCATAGTGCTGTTTTATTTGTAAAGGTTTTGGTGGAAATACAGTTTGGATTTTGCCTTCAGAGTTGCTTAAGACAGTTGTGATGTAGCCATAATTCACTCCCTTTTAAACATGTTGTGTATGTTGCGATGGCAAATATTTAAGGCATTATTCTTCATGCAACTAAACATGAAAATGTAATATTTAGAGTACTGTGCAAAAGTCTTGATCTGCCCTTCATTTCATTATAGTTTGTTTTCAAGTAGCCAGACTTTCTTGTCATTTTTTTTTTAAAGTGGTCTTGAACAATAGTTCTGCAGGTTTTCTGAAGCTCTAAGTTTTTGTTTGGACACTTGTTGCTTTTTCACTCTTTTTTGTTGTCCAGTCTTTGTACCTGACCGTTTTCAGAGAAATCATTAACATTAACATTGACCTCTGACTCATTCAGGCATAAAAAAAAACACCTGACTCAAGGGATGACCCAGTGTTGTATCATACATAACAAAAACCTTTGCAACGAACCCAATTTTACATTGTATCTTTTGACACACTGTTACTAGCAACCTTTTGCAAAAACACATGTTTTTTCACAAAGAGCTATTAGCTGAAAATTTGGCATATCTCAGCATGGTGTGTTGTGTGTCCTTGAAAATGTCTGAGAAAACTGGACAAGTGGAGGACAAAAAAGAAGTGACAGGCCTAAAAATGAAAAAGAAATGCTCTCAGTGGAAGGGTGGTTGTCAAGAAGTCTTAAGTCTTAAAGCGGGGAAATTGGGAGAAAAGCCTGAGGTATGCCAAAATGCACAAGAACTGCGCTAGAAAACTTTGTCAGCAGCTCTTATGGAGTGATGAGTCCAAATTTCAGAAAGCCTGGAGACCTATTATTCAAGATCACTTTAAAAATGACAAGAAAGTCTTTGGTCCTTGGAGACTAATTATAAAGAAATGAGGGGGTGACTCAAGATTTTTGCATTGCGCTGTATAAAAACCTCACAGTAGCACCCAATGATAGTTCACAGCCAGCCTTCTACCAACAATTGCCCTCAAATGCCTCATTCCACAGCCAAGGAAAATGCCCCTCAGACGTTTAATGCTTACATGCTACTCTCTATGCATTTATATGCTGCTATTACATGTCATTAACTTTATGTCTTCTCTTTCTTGCTGTATCCTGTCTGTCATCTGTCCTCTCTGTCCCCGTTCCTTCCTGCACGTCTCAGCTGCACGATCCTGATCTGCATTACTAGCCTCACAACCTTCTGGGTTTTAGTTTTTTAGTGTAGTTGTTTGTTTTTTTTTACTTTGCCTTTAGTTTTCTCTTCACCCCCACCAGTCGGGGCAGACAGTTGGCCTCCCTGAGCCTTGGTTTGACAGAGGTTTCTTTCTGTTAAGACAGAGTTATCCCATGATGTCAACTGCAAACTCAAAAAAAGGAACTGTTGGTATCCTCTCTATAACGCTGTCAAGACTTTAACTACATAAAGTGCCCTGAGATGACTCATGTTGTGAAGCGGTACTAAATAAACGAAACTGAATTCAATTTAAATTACAAATATCATCTTTTCAGTGCTATTCAATAGCCATAACTGTATTTTTGATTTATGAAAAATATGTTTGACACATTCCCTGTCTGAAGCCGAGCTCAAGATCGTGTTTGCTCCGAGGATTATTTGTATAGCTGGGAACTGCCATTCTACATCTATTATGTACAGAGTTGGTAGGAGTGAAAGGAGGAATTGTGGTCACCCTGCACTTTTGCTTCAGGAAGTAAGCGTCAGCTCCATAAGCCAGGGTTCAATGTAACAGTGCTACATGACTCACAGGCTAAGCATTTCTCCCACAGACCAACATGAAACCCTCCCAGTTAAATTATCAGTATGAATCCCACCTGCTTTTTATTGTTAAAATAAATGCCTGTATTGGTATGTCACTGCGCAGGACTGAGCGTGGTGAGGTAGATTTTATTAGTTTGTAATAGCACAATAGTTTGAGCACTGAATAGGGAGGAAAAGTCTAGAAAGTGAGAGGTGGTGTCATTATCACTCAAGTAAGCTTTACATAGCTTTAAAGCCTCTTACAAATGGAGCCATCAGATAAAATGTCGAGGTTGATTATGAACATCCATAGTTTATAATCGCAGATTAAACATTTTGAATTATAATGTCCACAGATTCCAGGGGGCATATATGCTTTGCATCAGTGTCAGTCTTTGATCTTTTTCTAAAGTGATGCAAGAAAAATGAAGAAAAAAAGTCCTACTATAAAGATCAAACTAAATTCACATAACATGCAAATGAGTAGTTATAGCCTCGTATATGAAGCTTGAAGTAAACTAAGATATATACAGAGCAACTTGCATTCGTGTTTAAAATGCGTGTGCACACTACTGTGTCCTATAACTCAGAGTGTCTTATTTTCTAAATGGAGTCACACCTAGCAAGTCTTTATTTCAGAATTATTTTTAAATATGGGCTTAAGAGCTCTTCCTCGTGTTTATATTAGACCAAAAGCGTCATGTATCAGTGAAGCAAAGCTCACCTAAAATAAAAAACCTTCACCATGCCCAAAGAGTGACATCATTTTTGAATGGAAACCAAGTTTGAGCTGGTCCAACTTTCCAAATGTATTCTTGCCATTTCCTTAGGGATGTGGAACACAAAAGGCCCCCATGAAGAAAATTAACATTTTTCACAGTTCGTTGAGCTCATTTAAATGAATCAAAAGATGCAACTGACTCATTTTCATATAATGTGGCAAAGCTGTGCAGCATTAGGCCCTACTGTATTTATGTTGTTAAGAAAACTGTGGTTTCCCTGGGAGTTGGCTTGGCATACTATACTGTATGTTCAAGTCTCCTGTTTTTAAAGTCTGCTCTTAGGCGAAATACATGTGTCTTATTAAATCCTATCTGGAACACATTCCTCTTAAATTAGCAGTAACACTAGCTAGATTTTGCCACGAAATCCAAAAACAACATGGATGCCAGGATTTCCTGGACTGAAGGAGAATAAAAATAAAATAAATAAATAAAAATAATAATAATGAAGAAAGCACATTCTGTATTAACAAGTGTGCACAAAGGACTTCTAACATGTTCTTATTTTTTTTTTTTTTTTAATTTTAAAACGATCT
>VVHJ01040410.1:0-11942 GCA_015107715.1 Tylochromis polylepis | reverse complement strand
CCTGTGCACTACTCATGATGTCAGATCAGCATCTTGATGTGGCACACCTGTGAGGTGGGATGGATTATCTTAGCAAAGCAGAAGTGCTCACTATCACACATTTAGACTGATTTGTGAACAATGTTTGAGAGAAATGGTAATATTGTGTATCTGGAATGAATTTTAGATCTTTAAGTCCATCTCATGGAAAATGGGAGCAGAAACAAAGGTGTTGAGTTTATATTTTTGTTGAGTGTAGATAACCGTGGAATATCTAAAAGGGCAGAAATTTTATGAACTTGAGTTGCTGCAATTGTGGAATTGTATATAATACCATGCTCAGATTTACTGACCTCTTTAGAACGACCCATTCTTTCACAAATGTTTTTTTAAAGTCAGACTGGATGGTTGGGTGCTTGAGTTTAAACACCTGTGGTAAGGGAACTGAAAACATCTGAATTAAAAAATTAAGAGGTGTAACCATTATAAGAGGTATAAACATTAAAATTATATATGTTAATGAAACAATAATTATAATCAAATTACATCTTTAAAAATTGATTCAACATTATAACATGGGTAAGATCATGGATGAATAACACTCAGTTAACCTCTCTCTCTCTCTCTGTCTTTCTACAGAAAGCCAAGCTTGGCATGAAAATTTGACATAGTGGGCTTGGCATGCTTGTTTTCGTGACTTTGGACACCAGCAGTGAATCAACCACAAAAGTATGAAGATGACCGACGAGAGAATTAAGTGACAGAATAAATGAGAATGACCTACAGTATGTGCAGACAAGCGATCTCTGGACTTTTTTTTCTCATCGTTATTTTTACGTTTGGTCACATTTGCCTGTTGCTTTAGATGACTGTTGAATTCAACAGAATCAAGAAAAGATGCTCCTGCAGGGCCATCAGGTGCACAATACTTACAGTAAACATCAGCTGGAATATCAGCATCCCTTGTCTATGGAGCCCAGGTTTCACTAATAATGTAATACACTCATAATCATTAACACCATCAAGCTTCCTAAATAAGTATTTGAAAAATAATAAAAACAATAAGCAATTATTCCCAATGACAGTGACCTTTATTAAGAGCAAATGAGGCCTGTGAGATGTGATGGAAATGAAGCATCTAAAGCACTAGTGATGTGATAGTATTGGATTTACTATGGAAAGTATTCAGTCTCCTTGAGTTGTTGCAGACTTTATCTCATTTTCAGTTCATAAATTGGGTTCTTTTTTTATACTCCAAGCAGTAACCCATAATGACTGTAGACCAATCGACCAATTTTTTGTTCAAATATCCATCCATTCATCCATTCTGCTTCTCTGGGGCTGGGTCACGGAGGCAGCAGCCTAAATGGAGAAGCCTAGACGTTCCTCTTGCCAGCCACCTCCTCCATCTTATCCGGGATAACACTGAGGCAATCCTAGGCCAGCAGAGAGATGTAATTTCGTGTCCTAGGTCTGCCCCGGGACATCCTCACTGGAACACCTCACTTAGTAGAAGTCTAGGATGCATGCTCAGCAGATGCCCGAACCGCCTCAACTGGCTCATTTCAATGTGGAGCAGCCGCAGCTCTACTCTGAGCCCCTCTTCATGTCCTCACCCCATCTCTAAGGGAGATGCCAGCCACAATTCAGAGGAAGCTAATTTCTGCCGCTTGTATCCGTGATCTTAACTTGTGACTATAGGTAAGGGTAGGGAAGTAGATTGACCCCTAAATCAAGAGGGGTCAATCTTACACTCAGCCCTCTTTTCATCATGATGGACTAGTACAGCGTCCACATCACTGCAGCTGCAGCACCAATCTGTTCCCCTCGCTACCTACACTCCTCCGCTTGTCACTGACCCAGAGAGGGCACTCCACCCTTTTCCCGCTGACGACCATTGCATCTGATTTGGAGATGCTGATTCTCGTTCCCACCGCATCACACAGCTGTGAAACACTCCAGTATGAATGGAGGCCACCACCTAATGAAACTAAAAGAACGACAATGTCTGCAAAATGCAGAGATAAAATTCTGAGGCCACCAAAGTGGAAACCTTCCACTACAAGGAGAGCCCAAGTGGAGTTTAACACCCACCGGAAAGGAATCTGACTTATTGTTGGACCAAGCTCATGAAATGGTTGTACAGGGACCCAAATGGCTTGTAGCAATGGTGTGATGTAGATGTAATGATAAGGTTTACCAGTAGGGGGCACTGTATTTAAGAAAGCTCATGAATGCCTCCAGGGGGAGCACATAAAAGAAACTAAAAGAACACAAATGGGACAGATACCCATACTCTCAAAGCACCCCCTACAGGACACTCTGAGGGATGTGGTCAAATCCCTTCTTCATTTCCAGTCTAAGCTTGGAAAGAAAGTGACTGTACTTCTTTAAGTTTCCTGAAGACATTTCACCTCTCATCCGAGAACCTTCTTCAGTTCTAAAACCAAATGGTGGAGAGTCCCAAGTATTTAAACCCTAGTGGCAGTTGTCTCTTAAGAGGGTCATTGACCCACTATTGATCATGTGCCGTATGTTGTGGACACTCAGGTGAAGAGCAGAACTGAGCTGGAACTGATCACCACCTTGTGGTAAGTTAGATAAGGCAGCAGGGGAGGATGCTGGACAGACCTGGAAGTACCCAAACGTATATTAAGGGTGCGCTGGGAACACCTGGCATAAGCTCCGGTCCGGGAGATCTTCACCACCCACCTCTGGAAGAACTTTGACAGCATTCAGAGGCAGACTGGGGACAATGAGTCTGTTCTACACCTATATTGCCAAGGCTGCTGCAAAGAGTTGTGGTGGTTGGTGCCTTTGGTTTTGGTTATCCCCAAACCAGATGGTGGACACCAGAGGTGAAGGGAGCCATCAAGCTGAAGATGGTGCCTTATCACTCTTGGTTGGCCTGTGGAACTTCAGAGACAGGTGATGGGTACTAACAGACTAAGTGGAGCACGGCTCATGGGGGTGCCCTGAAGCAAAAACTTCAGTGTAGGAGGAGAGGCGTCGGCGAGGCCATAAAACAAGAGTTTTGGTCTTGTGTCAGGTGACTCAGACGGGGAAAGCAGTTCTCTCCACATTACTCGGGGTGAGATCACAATTCCTTGGTGGCCAGGCCCCTGGGGTAAGTGAGGTTTGCCCTGAGTTCTTAAAGGCTCTGGATGTTGTAGGACTGTCTTGGCTGACACGCCTCTGCAACATTGCATGGAGATCTGGGTCAGTGCTTCTGGATTGGCAAACTGAGGAGGTGCTTCCCATCTTTAAGAAGGGATACCAGAAGGTGTGCTCCAACTGCAGGGTGATCACACTCCTTAGCCTTACTGGTAAGGTCTATGGTAGGGTACTGGAAAGGAGAGTTCATCTGTTAGGAACAGTAAAAACAGTGAGGAACTGTGCAGTTTTTGTCTTGGTTACGAAACACTGGACCAGCTCTTTATCCTCTCTATGATATTTAAGGGTATGTGGGAGATTTTTTTTTTCAAAGATGTTAAAAATTAAAAGAATGTCATATTTAGAACAGTTTCCATGAATTATTCTGTATATTTATTGGCTTCAATTATCCTTCCTTTGGTTGTGATCAGTCTCCATGGACACTACTGTTGAGCACTCCCTAGCATGATGCTGCCACAGCTATACCTCATCTTTACAGATTTGGAGACATGATGGAGGCTTTTGTGTTTTAGTGATTACAGAATTAGCCCTTTGTTTTGTTTTGTTTTGTTTTTTGCTTCCACAGGCAATATTTTTCAGTTTGTACAGGAACCTTGGTTTGAGAAGGAGTTGCTACCTGACTGTGTAGGTTCTCAGTCATCCATGTCATGGCAGTCTGAGAAGCTGGGAACAAAAGCAACTGGACTTCTTTTAGTTTCTTGAACAGGTTTCACCTCTCAGCTGAGAAGTTTCTTCATTTCTAAAACCAAATGGTGGAGGGTCCCATGTATTTAAATCCTAGTGGGGGGTTGTCCTTTATTGATCATGTGCCTCATCACATGAGCCAAGGTGTGAAAAGGTGTGGGTTATTGTGACCAGAGGTTTCGAGTGAAAACATTGTGAGACTTTGCCTCACCCTATCATGTAACCTATTGAGATGTTTTTGTCTGTAGAAACTCTTTGTATGTAAAATAGGTGGTGGTAAGGCAGAGGTCTAACAAATCAGAGGTCTGTGTAAATCTGATCCGCGGTGAAGTTGGTTCTGTTTTGTAAGGAGCTGTCTTGCTGTAGTCTTCTTCAGACAGTCTCCACTGTCTGGGTTAAAGGTGCGCAAGTGAAAAATGAGACCACACCAAAGAACACTAAGATCCAGTGTACGTTTTTGGACCTTGTTGGTGAAGTCAGTAGTTTTCGATGTGAAAGGGGGTGTTCCACAGGAGGGGAGCTAAAAGGAGGGGTGGTGAGGAAACTGGAAACTTTGGAGGTGGCAATTTAGTATTAAAAGCACTGTATGAATGTGTGTGTGCATGCTTTAAACCAGGGGTCTCAAACTCAAATGAGCTGTGGGCCACTGCTGGCACTGTCATCTCATTGGAGGGCCACTTTAGTGTTCAAGTAGTACAAAAAAAACCCCAAACAAACAAACAAGAAAACACCCCCTAATATTTCCTAAAATGTAATGCTTTGTTTGTTTTTTTAAATTTCAAATATTGTATAACAAGACAAAACTGCAAATGTGAACACAATTTTATTTCTCACTCTTAACAAACTGAAGCCTTTCATTGAACTACCAAATAAACACGTTGATACTCTCTTTCTGGCCAGACACGTGGCAGCACTGTTGCTATAATTTTGTTCATATTTAACAAAATGAAAATGCAGACATAAGTGTACACATTAGTTTTTGACTGCTAGTTAAAATTGTTTTCTTTTTCCAAATAAATCTGTCGCTGAACTAACACAGCCAATCCCTCAACATGTTTGTACCGTGGTAAAGAGACCTCTGGCTAATACGTCGGGTTCCCTGTCGGGCTCGTAGCCGGTAACTAGCTTTACTGTCTGGGTCAACTTTGCTAGCGAGAGACAGAGAGAGGCGTTGAAAGGCTGCTCCAACGGAACTTTATTGTTTTGGAGGAAACACGAAACACAGCGTACAGTCGAGTCTTAACAGCTTACTTACAACTGGGCTCGTCAGGCACTCTTTTTGGCTGCAGTGGTTATTATTATATTTACATGCTTTCATCTTTTGTTTCTCGTCGGTAGCAACTCATACTTTTTGACTCTCCTTTTTCTCCCTCCCTCGCACTCACACACACACAACGGGAGGGGGCAGTCCCACACATTCTCCCTGCAGCACGGACTACACCGCCCATCAGGCTACATTCTTAAAGGGCTATGCCTGTAACACTGCTCATATTGCCTTCATATTAACTAATTTTTTTGAATAATTTTTTGAATAATAACTTTTAAAAAATATTTCTTTTTTAAAAAGTAGAGATGACATGGGCCGCAAGTGGCCCCCGGGCCGCGAGTTTGAGACCCCTGCTTTAAACTTTTGAACAGGAAGCCTGGAAAAGAGTTACTATATTCATAAAGTTTAGCCTTTTTGAAGGCAGGAAGAAAAGTGGCAACAATGCCAATTGTGTGAGTTAGACTTATCAATATCACAACTTTATCATGAAGACACAGGAGAATCTGATGGGTTATAATCAAGTATTCCATTAACATTTATTTTCAAATTTGCATGGGGCAGTTTCAGTTTTTATTCTTTCAGGTCTAGCCCCAATGGTGATTAATGGTCTGAGAGCAATTAAAGAATAAATAAAAAAAAAAAACAATAACAGACACTATTTTAGATATTATTTTTAGACACTAGTTTAAATTTAAATCCTTCTGTTCTCTGTGCACAGAGGTCCAGAGGTACATGCTCTAGGAATGGTGTTGCTATTTTTTGGAGACTTGATTGTTCAATAGCAATTTCATACTTGTTGCTATCCAATCTGGAACCTAACCTGCTCTGGATAAGGTTAGGTTACCATGGCGAGGTACACTAGTACCCAGGTACCCCCAATCAACCACCTTTGTAACATAGTAAACACAGGGTTAACCCCCAGGTTACCTGGATAAGACAAAATCCTGTGTCTACAGGCTACTGGTTGACTTAGGACACTTGTGACAATGACTTGTGACCCTTATCAGTCACACGTTCTAATGATTTCCAACTGTGGGATTTTAAATGTATTGACTCAAGTCATGGACTCCACTATTAAAAGTATTAAACACTGGAGAAAAAAATAATATCAAAATCAAGACTTTAAACAGTTCAGCATTCAGAGTTCTCTCATCTGAAAACTTCACCATTTTATTTTTGTGAAAATACTGTGGTTTAGGAAAAAGAAAGAGACAATACTCATCTGCAAACACTGTATGGCATCATATTTGGTTCACAACAAACACTTCAGGAAAATGTAAGCCTGCAAAGAAAAACTCATGATCAGTCTTTAGCTGTAATAAAACACCTATATGCATCTGGATATTTCATTTCTTCTCTTATGTATTTAGCTAGGACAGAACATTTTGTAACTATCAGATGACATCACTATGATTGCTCTTTACTGTAGGTTTGGTTTTCTTGTAACTGTGAGTGAGAGTGTGAAATATTTCCAGAAATTACACAGAGTCAACCAGCTTACCTGTGCTGAAGACTGGCACTGATTAAGTGCATTAAAAGATACTCATGGCTTTACTGGGCTTTAATGTGTAGATTCTGTCTATAACTTGCCATCTTTTAAAATGAACAGAAAGACAGCCATAGACACATCCTTGTAAATTAAATCATCTCACCTCAATAAACCTCTCACTTTGTGATTCTACATCCTCACCACCATTCAGACTGCCTTTCAGTAGAAGATCCAAGTCAACATGCATTTGTACAGCTGGTATGCCAAATGTGACAGGCAGTGGGGGAGTGGGGGGCATTGCATTTTGCAGGTGTTGCAGAATTAATGTAAAGTAATAAAACGTTAAAGCAATAATATGAGACACATGTTGTCTTTCATTAATTTTATATCATCTTCTCTTTGACAGCATGATGTTTACAATTGTAATCTAATTTGGGGCAGCGCTGTTCCAGCATCAAGAGGCTGATCTAGCACAAAGTATGATGTGGGAACTGTGAGTGGCTTGCAAACACTGGAGGAGTGGAGACACTGCGTGCAGGGGGTCAAGCAACCATTTTTAATGTGGACTAATTATAAGAACTTCGAATATCTCAGATCCACCCAAGGCTCAACTTCTGTCCCATCCAGGTGGACACTGCTGTTTACCCAGTTTGAATTTTGCCCTTTCTTATTGTTCATTGCCAAGCCAGATACCTTGTCCTGTCAGTTAGACCCTGACTTGCCTTGCTCACCAAAGTGACTCTTGGTTCCTCCCTAGCTCTGTTGCCAGGTTACTTAATATTTTCTAGAGTGGCAAAATTAAGTGCATTTTATATAATTCTTTTGGGCCTAGCATTCAGTTCCAGAGATATACAATCAAGGAAGCAGACTGAAGTGAGCGTTCAACAAAACCCGCATTTTGTTCTACCCTTTTAACATTTTTCATTTCTTGAAAGACCTTGTATTGATTAACCTTGTGTCAGGTTGCTCAGTTGGGACAAACAAAAGTGCTGGAATTGGCCTAACTGCTAACAACTGTAAAATAACAACTGCCTTTATTTTCTTCCTTTGAATTTGTGTTTCTTGCTGGTGGGAATACCAGTCAAAACGTCTTTGTTTTGACTGTACATTGCAGGTTGGTTTGAGAACCAGAAATGGAGTTTTTTCTATTTAATAAACTTAACTCAAGCAACTGCTTTCCTATATATACAACATTCTGCTCATATGTACTCAATGGTCAGAGGAAAACACAGGGCTTAAATACACAAGGGAGTAGCGAGGGAAGTAGAAACACATGGGGAACACAGCTGGGAGAGATCAAACATAACGAGACGGGTAGGAAGTAAAACTGAATACAAAAACATAGGATGCGAGACTGTCCAAGTAAAACAGGAAACATGACACAGGCACAGAGACATGGACTTGACACTGAGACAAGGAGACACGACTGACTTGGAGAGACGGAGATGGCACATGGAACACAGGGCCACGAAAAACATGAAACACAGGAAGACACAGAGACAGAAACCTAAAGAATAAAAACTATAACATAAGCACAAACCATAAAGAGAACCAAGATCATGAATAACAACAAATCAAAGAATATTAACTCACACCAGAAAGTACACACACTGGGTCACAGACCCAGTACCATGACACTTTCCAACAGTTTCCTTTGTGATTCTTTTGTTCCTTCTTCCGGTCTCTATAGCAGTGACCGCAACATATCATCTGCCCACATCATGCCCTTTCCCTAGCATCCTCCTCTGTCACACCAACCCTCCACATGTCCTCCTTCACTACATCCATGTATCGTACTGGTGTTCTTCATCTTCGTCTTGTGCCTGGCAACTCCATATTCAACACCCTTTGTCCAGTATATCCACTCTCTCTCCTCTGCACAAGTCCAAATTATCTTAGCCTTGCCTCTCTTGCTTTGTCCCAAAACCACTGAACTATCTGTCTGATGTACTGATTTCTAATTTTTGTCCATTCTAGTCACTCCCAGTATAAATCTTAACATCTTCAGCTATGCCACCACAAGCACTGCTTCCTGTCTGTTTGTTAGTGCTATCATTTCAAACCATACATTAAAGCAGGTTTCACTAAAATCTTGTGAATCCTCCCTGACCCCTAGTGATCACGGCAGATGGCTGACAGATTTGGCACTTTACAAATAAAACTGAATTGGATAGAACTGAAATTGAAATGTAAATTTTCATTTTTGATGCTATTCTTCTGTCGCAAATCACCCCTGATACTCATCTCCTCCACTCCAGCCTGCATGCACTCTCTTCTTCACTTCCCATGCGCAATTTCCATTGCTTTAGATGGCTGACCTTTGAATGGGGCATACACACTGACAACATTCAGCGTCACCCCTTCGATTTCTAGCTTCAAACACAATGTCATGTCTGACACACTCAGACATGATCAGTTCTGCGATATTACACTGCTCAACAATTGAAAAAAACATCTGATATCAATGGGGAAAAAAAACCATGTTGGACATCAATAGTAATATGGACTGGGTGATGTTTCAGGAATAAAAAAGATGCCACGTTTTGTGATGGAAAGGAAAATTGTCAACGTATAGAGGGCTGAACTCAAAACCACCGCTGCACCAGGTAGAGTCTGACAGTAGGTCCAAGGATTTCACCTAATGGCAGTCAGGGTGCCGTTGTCTAGCCTGTAGAGATCTGTCCATTCTTGCATGGCTATGCCTACCCAGGCTATCACCAATCTGAATGATGTTACAGGCAGAATAACATTTCCATGGTTTCACCAGACCCGTTCACATCTGTCACATGTACTCAGGGTGAACTTGCAAAAAGCACCTGGTGCCGGTGGTAGACCTGCCAATTCCAGTATTCAATGCCAGCTGGCAGTAAACACAGGGCCCACCAGAGGACATCATCACCCAGGCCGCCCTCATGAAGTCTGATAGATATTCACACCAGTGTCCTGCTTAAGGTGATTTTGTAGGGCTCTGGCAGTGCTCATCCTGTTCCTCCTTGCACAAAGGAGCAGATACCAGTGCTCAGGATGGGTTAGGAATCTTTTATGGCTCTGTCCATCTTTCCTGTAGTAATAGCGTGTCTCCTGCATCTGTTCCATGATCTTGGGACTGTGCTGGGAGATACAGTGCACCTTACAGCAATGGCATGTGACTTCCAAGAGGAATTGGAATACTTGTGCAACCTCTGTAGGGCGCAGGTATTGCCTTATGCTACCAATTTGTCCTTCAAGCTTGCATCCTGTACCAGATGCCTGGGAGCTTGAGGGTCCTCCACAGTATCTTATCTGTTCCAGCACTCCTCTGGACAGAGATCTCAGATGTTTTACCTAAAATCTGCTGGAGCCACTTGTCCTGGTTTTGGGGTCACTGTCATAAGCATTCCCACTACCACGGGGAGCACTGTTGCCCTCACCTTCCACATCTTCTCTAGCTCTCAGACCCATAACACCATTCTAAAGGATTGATCACCAAAAGTATTTTTTCTGTAAATGCCTTTTTTCTCCATGCCTAATCAGTAATGGACAAAGCAAGGCTTCATAAAACAGAAACATTCGAAGCATTTGTGTAAAATTCCAAGTCTGTTAACAGTGGCAATTTTTTCTGGTAGCAGATTTTTCTGTTGAAAGCAGGGAAAAAGACTAGAGAGTAGACGGAGTCAGAGCTGAAAATTACACTTATCAGTATCAACCATCCATTCAGTAATCACAAGACCGAGCCCAAATGACTCTGTTTAATAAAAAAAGGAAAAATGGAAATGCTTGCACAGCCACATTCCTTTGCACTGATTTATTTAACACTCATTGAAAAATAACAAGGTTACACTTAAGTAAAAAAAAATATATATATATACATTTGTTTACAGGTGGCACTAATGCAAGTGGGTTTGCAGTGGGAACGTTAACAGATACAGTTATTGCCCACAAACTGCCACATTGTCTCTCTGCGCAGGTGGCTGATTTAATTGCATTAACAGAAGCTCTTGAATGGGCAAAAAGCAAGAAGTTAACATCTACCCCATGAATGTCAAACGTATGTTAAATCACAGCCATAAACAGCCCATCTTATGTGGGCCAGACCAGTGAACATTATGTCTTAGTCTTTCTGCATTATAGAAATACAAAATGCTGCATTGGTAAATGAAATCTGGACCTGTCGGCATGACTCTTTGAGTTTAAATTTAAAGAAATGTGTAAAATTGCAGAAATCTATAATTAAATTACTTTGATGTGTTGTGAGTAGCCATGAGGGAGGTCTTTATCAGTCAGCAAACCTTTTGAAAATACAGTTAAAAGTCCAAAGTTTAATTCCTCCTTCACAAAAAAATCCAGTGGCCCAGATTAGAGTCCTGGGCCTTGGTGATTCTGACTCCCGGGCTTTATACCTGATACCCCCGGCCTACATGGACAACTAATATGCCACATAGGAAACATCTAAAAGACCCCAAAGCTTATCATGGGATTCTTATTGATTTCAGATCTGCGTTTGATTCTGTTCATCGCGTACCTGGTGATCCGAAAGATTTTACATTTCGAAACTGATTCCTTGAATATTCACATTTTTTAAAATCTCTTTTGACAAGGAGGTCGAAAAACATTAAGGTGGATGGCCCACTTCTGACAGCTAAATATTGCACAACAGGGTTGGCCCAAGGAGCTGAGTTCTCCTCTCCCTTCCACCTTGTACTGATAAAACAAAACGAATTATATTTGATCCTAAAGATATATGGACAAATGATTTAAATGAGACGATCATGTTGAGTTCCATGTGAGAAATTAGCTCAAAGACTTTGTTTTCTTTGCTGGTTCAGGCTGCTTGGAGTGCATTCCAAGGTTATGAGTTTTTACATTTTGGGAAAGGGAAGGTGCTTCAGTGAACCCTGATAATTTATTTTTATGAAGGGAAGTACATAGAACCAAAAGTTTATATAGGTACACAGCATAATTGAGGCATGGGCCTGGTCATGTCTCAACAGGAGAGATGGAATCTATAATAACCAGAACCTTTGCAAATAAAAGAATACAATTTTTAAGCCCCAAAGAAATATCTTATAGACCTAAGTGTGTGTATCCCTGAGCCGTTCCATCCACCCATTCCATGAAAAGCGAATTAGAAAACAAAAGTAATGGTGGCTAACATTTCTCCCCCCTACAGTAGCAGCATCCAGGAGGAGAGCGAGCCCGTTCTCACTCCCGAGGTGTCACATATTACGCAAAAGGTAACCTTCTGCGTCGCTATAATACGCTCCGGATTGTGGATGGAATCCATCAGAATGACGCTCCCGGCGGTAACACACGATCCAGCCGTGTATTCCAGCCCTAACCCTAACCTTAACCTTAATCCTAATGTTAACC
>VVHJ01040409.1:40987-62445 GCA_015107715.1 Tylochromis polylepis | reverse complement strand
ACATGGTCTGATCCAACAGATGAGCTACTGTAGCTCAAACTGCTGAAAATGTTCATGCTGGTTCTGACAGAAAGGTGTCAGAATACACAGTGTGTATATATATATATATATATATATATATATATATGACATGATTTGTAATTTTCTGATATGCAATGCCATGGATCAGGAGTTTGCAGTGTAGCAGTCTGCAACTGTGGAAATGCTTCACCAACCATGCCAGCACTGTTAACAGTCCTCCAGCTCTCAGTGTAAACTCCTGGTGTGTTTATGTTTAGTCTGGTGTTGTACAGTACAGCTTCCTTATGCTATATGACAAATTCTGTTATGCCTACAACAAGTGTTCCCATTACCCTTTGTCCTGTCATGTGATATGGCCAGTTGAAAGTGAAATTAATGAGCTCTTTCCACCTTAATTTGATGACTTCTGAAAAACCCCACAATCCCAATGCACACAAAGCAAGGAGGATGGGTGAATTATTACCCAGTCTCCTAAAGTAGGTTAAGGTTTTAAGGTATTTTTATGACCTGTCTCCTAACCCGTACTCCCTTACACAGCATACAATGACATGCCTCATACTTCATATGGCCCTTGGTATAGTTTGATGGAAAAAGGCTCTAGTGAGAATGACTTGGCTTGTTGATTTTTGTGTGATTCATGGCTGTTAAAGAGGTGACCTCCTTGAAGTTGAAGCACCGACTTCACATGCCTCCACCATACAGAGTCCCCTTGAGATTTCTAAGAAACAGTGTCACTGACTAACGCACTTTGCAGCCACTACACTTTCTTAAGTGAGCTGAAATAAATTACCTTGTCTCTTGTTTGAGGCTCTACTCTGACTTTATGCTGCAATCTTTTTAGAGAGCGGGTTCTCTTCGGTTCAAAGTCCCCCTCATCTGTTTTTGTGTTTTTAAAATTGTTACTCTTTTATTGATTCTTACTAGAGTACAATAGAAGACACATCCATGTGTAAAACCTGAGAGACATAAATTCTGATGTTTGACAAGCTATTTTAAGTCTATAGAAGTCCCCTTTCTGCCCACTTCCTGTGCTTGTGTGTTGATGTAATGCTAGTTTGTGCAAACAAATCAGGCTCAGAACTCACCGGGACTCATGAATGCCCTTAAAATATTTAAAATGCCCACAGTCTAGAGGTGCTGGGGAATTTATGCGATCTAAAAAGCCCATAGTAGTGAAGTGATCACTGTTATTTCAAATATTTAAAAATGATTTTTGTCTCCTGTTGGTGATCTCTTTCTATTGTTTCACTAATGCAAACAGAAAGAAACAAGAAGCAGATCAGCAAGTTTAAGTGAAACCAATGTGGCAAAAGTAAAAAGAGGAGCCAGACTGACCTTATAATATTTCAGTCTGATGACACATCCATAAAGATTCTTGAGGCTTAAAAATAAGACCATGTGACTTTCTGACTGAGAGGGTAAGAATCACTTGAATAGGTAAAAGGAATATAATAAGAAATAAGAAAAGTCTAACAATCTTACAGTAACTTAAAGCTGTGATAGGCCACATTTTTTTGGCAGGGAAAAAAATCATGATAATCTTTCAGCATATCGCAAATTAGTTGGTCATACAGGGAGCAAGCATCTGCTATCATTACTAGGCTATGTTTTTGGACTTTACAGCTTGTGATGTTGTGGGAGATCTTAGCCAATCACAGCACTTTTCGGATCAAATTTTGTGAAGTATCAAGTCGGAAAACAGTATGTTAAGGTGTTTAAATAGCACAAATCAGGTGACATAGGCTAAGGCTTGGAGTAACAAGCCTGTGGTGTGGAGTCTGATTCATCTTTGTCCTGTTTGGTAATACCACTTGGTATTGGTGCTGATGGCTACCATTTTCAAAGCAGCTGCCTTGCGTCATTTTTTCCCCGGTATTCACCCGAACTTACTCACCGCTGTTCACAAGATGTTTGACTTTTTGACCTACAGTTTTCTGTTTTCCTCTGTACATTGCATCATGCATCACTTGACATTTTGGAGTCCTTAAATACTATCACTTTTTCTGTTTGAGGGGAAATATTAAAGACTGGCGGAAAGAGGAGAGACACTAGTGCCTTTGTTAAGACCTACAGGTGTTCAGGTGTGAAAAAATAATACAAATCAGACAAGTGGAACTTTTCTGTGTTGAAGATTTGCACATGTTCACCTCCCAGTTGGCCTGTTTCTATACTGACTGGGCTTCTGAGTTGTTTATCAGACTGAGCAAGTGGCCTGTAGCCTCTCTGAGTTGCAGCCAAGTCTAAAGTGGAGTGGGTTCAAACTCTGGACTTTTAACTTTGACAGTGCATTGACTCTGTCTTCATGTGGCCCTGCTGGACCATTATCTAAAACTAGAGTGGCACGCTGGCCCTCATTTTGGTTAAGTGCCATGTCTACTCTGAGTCATTACCCTATTCCTTACAGAACAAAAGGTGAGACCATGTCTGGGTTGGATGGTTTCTTAAAAAAAAGAACTTTCAAATAGTGAAATACATGTAGAATTAAAGGCCATTTTATTGATTTGTGATGCAATATGGACTGAGAAAATGGAGACATAATTGGCACCCTCATTTGTTTCCTGTCACTGTTTCACATTCTTTCTTTTTTCTTGCAGTCTTCATAACAAGCAAAGACAAAAAAGAGCTCAGCCTGCAAGCAACTTCTTGTCTCAGCAAATCTGTTTTCTTCCTATGCGCATAACGATGAAGAGAGTGGCCCGTTTTATCAATTGATTGAGGCCTAAGATGATTTGGGTACTTTCCAGGGCACTTTCTCCTTTGTGGTGGCCTGTGTTTACTGAGCTGCTAAACCCTTGTGACACCACAGGCTGTGAGTCACACAGTGAACCCGACAGACGCTAGTTCAGGGTTCAGTTTACAAACAGTGTTGCTCAATGTGTCCTTTCTGTCCATGGTCACACTTGTTGCTGTGATGTGCTTTTTCACATCAGACTTGAAAAATCCCATTTTATGTCTCATTCCCCGTTTACTAAACCATTTTTTGGCTGCATTCATTTAAGTTTGAATTCTGGCATTGTCCTATAATAAAAGTCATGCAGTTATTTTTCATTTCAAGATGACAGATCCTCCATTGATCTAAGAATAAGCCATAACAAGTCACATTATTAGGTTAGTATTAAAATTTTGAGTCAGTGTTGTCTCAGATAAACTCAGCAGGTTTTGGAAATATTAACAGATGCGATAAAACTCAAGTCATGTATTCCCTCAAAATTTCCTGCAGTCAGAGTTAACAGAGGTTAATCTAGGACATTTTCTTATCTGCAATCAACAAGTTATGACTAAAAGGCTGTAGGTTATATATTATTAGTAATAATTTGTTTCAGTACATCTAAAAGTTAGCATGAAGACCCAAAAAACTCTTCAGTCAAGCATGGGGAAAGAACATTAAATAGAGATTGACGATAATGAAGGCCTGATATAATTGAGCATCAGATAACTTTGCAGATTTGAACAAGTTCACGTCAGTTCTTTTCTGTGAACGTAAAACACATGCAGCACTCACTCTCAGCCTCGTGCCACTGCTGCGCAGTGTGCTACAGGAACTTATGTCACTTCCTCTCTTATCTTATAGAAGAGGAAAAAGGAAGCCCCCCTACTTTCCTCACTTGTCACAGGACCACAAAAAATGTTGTAATGCTATTTCGGAGCTGAAAAAAACCTAAATCTTTTCACAGCAACCACTAAACAGGTGTTAAAATAAACTTAATTTCCTGACTCATAACTGTTATAATATCGCATATGTGTCAGTCTGTATATTGGGTGTGCCATGGGTTTGCAGCACCTGTGTGCAAACTGTATTGAACAGGATGTATGGGTTTATTGGTGTGTATATGTCTCCTTTTGCAGGCATCCGTCCCACCCACAAGGCTTTTCTGTGCCTTGTACTGTATGAGTAAAAGTTGCTCTGCAGACATTATGGAACATGCAGAGGAGGCGAGGAGCGCTCCACTCTTTGATGCTTCTGTGTACATCTGAAAGCATGAAGCGTCTCATTGCTCAGCCGTTTAACCCATTTGTGCCCACATGAGAATAAATTAGAAAAGGGCATGAACAACATCAACCACCTACTCCATTCGGAAACAACCCCCCCCTCCCCCCCCCCAACTGCTTTAAATTACTTAAGCACTTTGGTTTGCTTCATTTGTAATTCCATGATGAGATCATTTGGATCATTCATCCGAATTATTTAGGTCTGAAAAAGTTTCAAGTTTTGTAATATATCATTAAAATGATAACTTTGTGTGTCACTTGTGCTTATTATAAAGATCATGTGCGATCCAATTAATAACTCAGAGGCAGGAACCAAAGGTTATCCAGACATTATGTTAGCTATAATCATCATTTGTATACAAACACATTACTGTTTGTGTGATGTGGACAGTGTTACCCTCAGCTCTATGGAGCTTTAACTTTGTGTTATCATTCTCTGGCTAACACCTATATTATGTGCAAACAGCACAACATAGTAAATAATTGCAAGTTTACATATGTGCACATTATTTAAATAACTTTACACTAACTGCATGAACTTTAATGCCCGTTTAAAAAAAATATGAGGTCATAGTGCTCATTTTAGTAGACTGTACATAAAAGATGCAAGTGCAGTTATTCAGTACAATTCAAATTCATCTATGCAGTGGAAAATCACAACTGTTGCCTCAAGGGGCACAGCACTGTGCAAAGTCTTGAGCCATCTCCCCATTTATTTATAATGTTTCCATGTTGCCAGACTTTCTTTTAATATATTATAATAATATGGGGAACAATTAAAAAAAAATCTAAATCGTATCTTTAAACATTATGTTACTAGCAGCCTGGGTGACAGCTTTTAATGTCCTTCAAGAAGCCTGGAGAACTATTCCTGAACAACGTTATCTGCTAATGCTAGTTAGTCTGGTTAGCAAGGTATATGGACACAGATATCCCCTAACTTCAGGAAAATAACATATAAATAAAATACCAGAATTTTATTCCTGAAAGTGAATCCTAGACTTCTTTGGTGATATGTTACTACAGCCTCCACAAAGCAAGCTGTATAATTTGTCGAGTAATCACATTAAAAATGCTCCAAAAGGTACCAAAACCGTAAACACAGTTGCAGTAAGCTAGCAGCACCAACCTGCCACTTGTAGTGGCCATGCTGCTATTAATACATAATCTTATTTTATTTATTTATTTATTTATTTTTTTTTTTACATATTTACTCTGTAAAGTTAAGCACTAAAACAGGCCTGCCAAGGAGGCCTTCAAGTGATCCATTAAAGATCATTGGAACATTTCATACTTTCAGACTTTATTTTTGTTTTTTTATCCTTGGATGTTGTTGATTTTTGACAAATTTCAATAATCCAAACAAATGTCACACCTAATGAAATAAGAGACCTTTGTAAAGTCCACAAATGCATTTTACATTTATGAGCATGGCACCGACACTAACTGCAGTCAAATAGTTCCCACAAATCCAACACCAGTTATATTTATTTTTCCCCACCAGACACCGATACAACAGAGTGTGCGTTGATTACCGGTAGCATTTTTTTTAGACATTCTGCTTATTATCAAAACTCGTTCTTTCTTTTGTTTTTATCATTTCCAATGCATGTGTCACTTTGGCCCCATGTTTGTCTAAAGAGGTGATTACGTGAAAGCTGGGGCAGGGCCAGACTAAGTAGGTTTAAATAGTGCTGCATTGCTTCCTGTGGGAACCTGTTAATGGCACAAGCAGTCCCCCAAAACAACCACTCAATTGGAAAACAAGCAGTGATTTGAGATGAAAACTATTTGGAGAATGAAAGAAAGCAAAGGTCCATCTTATCGAGCAATAAGTCAGAGGATTCTGTAGTCTGTTTCTGTGACTTGTTTTGTTTATTTATGTTCAACCAGAGATGTACAGTCACACATTGCAGACGGGAATGTAGGGATTGTGTAACATGAAAAAAGCTTGTGTCTTACTGAAATGCAAATGCTACAAAAATAATGTCCCTAAATTATAGCAAGAAGCCCAGATAATTTCCTGTAGTGGTGCTTAAACTCTGCTATTTCTGCTTGGCCCTGTTTATTTTTGGGGGGAGGGGGCTGGGCGGACAGGGGCTGTGTGGACACATAATCCTTCCAGAAAAGTGATTTATTTATGAATTCCAATGCAGAACCTCCCCTCCTGAGAGCTGGCCAGCTTGCCAGAAGTCATTGGCTGATGTTTACAGGACTGGATTGGCTAATTCCCATGGTGCAGTGTGCCTGCAGTGCTATCTTATTTATACAAGGCCTGATATGGGAGAACAGAGGGGTTTATTTTGGGATATTCCCCATAGATGGATTCGATTTCTCCAACTGGAGCGGTTTCCTCCATACGTGCTGCACTTCAGGTTCTGGCGGTGGGCTGCACGCCTGTGGACACAGCTCACAGCTCGCTTATGTTTAAAAGGGCTGAATTGGCTCAGCAAAGGAAACAATGTCACAATATCAAGAGTTGGACAGACAATAGACTGACTTGAGGGACTACACAGGAAGCTGAAAATTAGTCTCATAATAAGTGCATTGTTTCTCTTGCCGGTTTTCAACATTTATCATTACAGTAAACAAAGTCTGTAATTTTGACTTCAGTAACCTCCAATCCTTCCAAAAGAACTGAAATATTATTCCATTTAATAATAAACTAAATTATTACATTTAGCCGTCAGTTTTTATGGTGATAAGTAGTAAACTATGTCATTTCTCAACCACTATCAAACTGAAACAGTATTTTATCTTGTTTGAGTGGCTTTATTGATGTGATCAGTGTGTGATGGAACAAACATATTAGTCAGAATAGATGTTCGCTTCTTCAAGCGCATCAACCGGAGGCCTTGAAACTGGCGCGTGTTAACATATTTCTCCCATGAAGTCATAAGAAAAATTTGAATCTGACGTTAAATTAAAAGCAAGCCTCTCACAGTCTGTAAATGTTTTAATTGTGAAGCACAAACACACTGAGATATATGGCCATAACAGAGCATATTTGTGATTTTTAAAGCAACATCTGCCTTTAATAAGACCTTACGTCATTACCTGCAGATTGCACTCACTGATGTTTTGCACAAGCTATACTGGAAAAACACCTTCCACCTTTTGTTTTATTTCCTTTTCTGTCTGCATCTTGCTTACCCTAACCCAACTGTTATTCTTTCACATCTGCCATTGATTTAATGGTTATATAAATGAATGAGGGCATCGTTTGAAGGAGTGCAGAATCACTGACAGAGATGACACCCTGTTTTCTTCACCGCTGAGGTGTTTGTTGGCCCTCGGGGTTGCTGCTGGAACAGGTCTTTATGACCATGTTAGGCAAGCCAAAGTCCAAGAGGAAACTCCCTAGTGTCATCATCTGTTGCACAGCGGATGGCTCTTACTGCATCTCTTATCCCGGGGATATCCTTGATAGTAACTCCTCTTCTCTTGCCTCCTGAAATCCTCTTACCCTTTGTCTTTTCATTTTTTTTTCATTTTTAAAAATTTTTTTTTTGCCAAGAGCAGATCAAAGCAAAAAAGCAGCACATTTCCTCTAATCTCCTTAAAACAGGAGTATGGAGCATTTTGTTGAGCAGAGGCAACAGCGACCCCTGTGGAGCCAAGTTGCAATTGCAGGATTCTGATGGATTAAATTCTGCTCGGCTTCAAGTTTGAATGGGAACGTAGCCTTTTAGTTCCACCAGCAATTTTACTGTCCATAGCAACAAGTAGCTCAGTGTTACATGTGCCTCAGCTGAATAAAACTCTGTGCTTTCCTATAGGCCCCTGTGAGTTGATAACTGGGCTGTGCCTTTCTTAGTCAGGTGGGATTTCCTCTATTTCATTCACTTCTTCACCTCTCTCTTTACTGCCTCTGTTGGTCATGAAGCTCTCAATGTGATTCAAGGTGTTGCCCAGTTGGGTGTTTAGGTTTGTGAAGCCCTTTCAGTGTTATAGTGATAAAACCTTTTATCTCCTGGGGATAAAACTCCCCCAGGTGGCATTCTCACAGCTTACTTGGATGTAGTGAAGGACGATGTACAGAGGGTTGCTGTGACAGGGTCACTAAAGACAGCAGCAGCATAAGAATGACGAAACCCATATTATCTGTAACAGCACAGGTTGTATCGCTTTCCAGGAAGATGCAACAACTAAACCTGACTTGGCTCATGATAAAAAACAAACAAAGAAAAAACAAACAAACAAAACAAAACAAAATTTAAAAAAAAAAACATACACTAGAGTCAACAGCTTTAGAAACGCAGTACAAACTTAAGCAAGTGCAAGAACACAAAAGACATACCAGCTAGTTCTTTGACAGAAGGATTTTTCTGGTTGTGTGAGCCTTTAGCTTAGTTAGCTGCCCATAGTCTGAATATACTGTCATATTTTCAGCTTACTGAAAGGTTGGGAATCGTATGAAAGAGATGCCAATTGCTCTATCTCAACTCAGTGTAACATCAAATTGACTTTGTTGCTCTTTTTGTAAGGTAAAAGAATCCTATATTGTTACCTCGTGTTAACCGGTGATGCCAAAACAGGGAAGTTAGTGAAGGGTTAGTGTAAACAATTGCACTGCTGTGAACAGGCATTGCTGATTAAGCAATTTCCTGTGCCATAACTGTGGAAAAAAAAAAACACAACAAACTTGCTTGTGCACTGCTTTTGATGCCATTACTCTTGGGTATTTTTCCACTCACGGTAAATGCCATATCTAGTTTCAGGTGCACGTGCAGTTGCATGTGCACCTACAGCGTAGCATCGCACAAAGAGAGGTGATGATAATTCTGTTTCTCTGTTGTACTGCCATCATATGCAAACCAAAATAGTCAGATGGAGAATCATTTTCTTTTCCACTCAAAAAAGAAAAAGAAAAAAAACATCTGTAATGAACAGCAGACTTTCTAATCATCTCCAAGAGAGGAAGCCAATTGGAATTAAAACACGAGTAGACTCCCACCAGGCTGTGACCACTATCCCAGGGGTATGGCTGTAGAAAAACCCAAACACTGTGATCATGTTCTTGCAATCATTTGTTAGACTCTCTGCTGTGGGATGTGCTTGTCTTGAAAACTCAGAAAACAAATATCACCCTAAACATGAGTAAAAAACGGATGGACACGATACAGATTTTATTCCGTTGCCTGCTGATTTCAGTAGCAGGTGCAGGTACGAATTTAGGGAGAGTTTCTAAAAGATGTAATCTCCTAGAGTCAGTCAAGTTCAGAGAAAGAAATCTGGGTATATCTCTGCTGCTCATTGATGTGTGAAGCTTTGCCACTGATGTTTGATGCATAACATGCTGTATAGTTTTGTAGTGGCATATAACTGAAACATTGCAAACTTTCAGCTCTTTTTTTTTTTTTACATTTCTTTTACATTTTTTAATTTAAATATATAGTTTAAGATTGGTATATGACCCAATATTAAAGCTGCATTGACCAATTTGATAGTGCCATTACAAGCTGACTGACTATTGATATTCTGAAACATGGTTCACAGTAGTTTAACTTGATGGTAATACCAAGATTTGCTGCAGCAGCTGCTGCTGGATACTTTAGTAAAATATTATTTTGGCGTTGGAAAGCCATGCCCTTCTTCTGGTTTTGACCAATGGAATGGAAAACAGCTGTCCACATGGCTCAGGTAAAACAATAAAAAGAAAAAAGACTTTCCACATGTGCATCCAGAGTCCAGAAAAGAAGATAACTCATAGTGAAGTGAATTACTTCATGCTTGAATTTAGGATATCAAAGTGACAGACCTTTGTGGGGCCCTGTGTATAAAACAAGGTGCTTGAGAAAGGAATAAAATGCCTCCTTTAGTTCATGAGAATGAAATCAAGTCTGCTTTACTTGTGTGTTTTGTTTATTTGGGGATTGTGTTTAGTTCAAATGTTTCCATTTTAGGAGAGTGTTCTTTTCCTTATTGAGAAACTGATGACTCACTCATTAAATTTGCATTGCCAAGCGCCCATTGGTTTTTTTTTGTTGTTGTTGTTTTTTTTTCGAGTGGATGGCAAAAGCAGAGGGCTGATGTCATGGGAGGAGTAGCCGTCGAGAAGCTTTCTTTTGTTGATGTGGTAATAGCAATGTTGAGTAAAGCTGCTGTTCAGTGTGATATGTCCTGATGATGGAGGCTGTTTGTGTTGCTCTGACTTTTAAAAAGTTGGTGGTCTGTCTCTTTCTGTTTTTTTTCTTCCTCTGTTTGTTTTGCGTTGCGTTTTTCTCCCACCTCTTATAGTTTGAGACAAAATACCAAATTGAGTGGCTTTTGATTCCAGTCTTAAAAATGTCAGAGATAAACTCAAAAAGCACCAGAGAACACCCACATGCCTCTTGTACCCATCAAGAGCTGGGTTTCAAAGTTTCAAAAACCACTTCCCCATTTGACTTTTTGCAAAAATGGCAGTAATTCAACACAGGCTCGATTTGCTCAAACATTACGCCAAAGTGTCAAGCGCTGGATGACTCAAATCAGCACAGTGTCTTCATCCTACTCGTCTGCAAAAGTTGTTTTTATGCTGAAGTGGTTCTCATTTTCTTTCCTTGTGACTGGATGTCATAAAGTCATGTAAACTTTTGATTTTCATGAGCAACGATATATCCCATTTGGAGATGATCCTTCTTACCCCCCTCTCTCTAGAACTCTTTCGGGAAATGCAGCTGATGACTCATACTCACTCTGTCTCTCTTTTTTTTCACACTCCCAGCATGAAAATATATTACAGCAGTATATGACACATACTTCTTCATCTTCCTTGGTTTCTGGTCTTACTTTGGTTGCAGAAAATGGATTCATCAAGACAGGCAGGGCCCAGTGATCTTCTCCACCAAGACCCTTTCCTCTGTTGCTCACTAACCCCAAACTCTAGTCAATAGTTTCCAGCTGGCCATAACATGAAGGTTCTCCTGGGAGAGGAGGAGTCCTCAGCTAGTTCCAGGCTCTGGCTCACACAGCATCCAAGAGCCTTGCCTCCCCCGATCCCTTTTCCCCTCTAGCCCAAACCCACCCCTGTCTTTATTTGTTTAATTTGTGGAAAAATCCCATAAACACTTATATATGATTTGTGGAAAGCAAGCATGAGCATTGCAAATGTGTTTGTTCTTGTCATCCAAACTTCACTCACTGATTATGTCCAGTGCCTTTTAATAATGAAGTGAGTTTATGAGGTTTAAAGGGAAGAACATGAGCTGTCAGTGTAATTAGGACAGAAAGGTCTGGTTTTCGACATGTGTAAGGTGATGGATCAATTGCTAACAGCAGGAATCTGCTGAGAGGGTTAACTTTGAAGCGGGTAGGGGGCTAAGAAGATTCATTTTACGTCTTTCATGGTATCTTGATGAGAGCAGCAGTTTGGTCTGGTGGTGAAGAACTTCTAAATATAGCCGAGAGTGGTTCAATAGCAGGGCACTACTTGCGTCACTCCGGGTAAATATTTCTCTTTTTGGCAACGCTTGTGTGCCCTAAACCTTGCTTTTTCCTGAACATTCAGCAGAAAAATCAAAGAGTGTTGGCTCTCAGTCCTGGCTGCAGGTGGACTGGATTCAGGAACTAGTTATTTAAAGGGCAGAGGTGATAAAACGAGGCACATGATGGTTAAATAAAAAAGCAGGGTAAAGGACAAACCAAAAAGCAAACCAAATGTTTAAACAGGACAGCGCACACACACACACACATTAAAGTGAGCATACATTAACTCAAAGACACACACACATAGCTTCAGTACACCGTTCTGTGTGTCTGCTGGCTTTTGTAGGATGCAGTGTTTACCTACCAGGAGTGACAGTGATGACAGGCTGTTGTCATCAAGGTCAGAAGTCAGATTGGGAGAGGGAGTGACTCTGCAGGCTGCTGATGGAAGAACCTGGTGCTTTGTTACTCCTCATGTCTGGTCGGAAGACTGAGTGTGTTTGGCTTCAGAAGTGTGGATGTGTGTGATTACATGCATGTGACTGCATATGAATGTGCACGCTGGTATTTTTTTTGCAGCAGGCCAACATTCTGCTGGGAAATGTGTGTGTGTGAGGGTGTGTGCATTATGACTGTACAATGAGATGTGCACTCTTGCAGATCTTTACTATTAGCATGTGTGCCTAGATGTTTGCTATGAACTTTTATTTCATTTTGTTGGCCTTTTTTTCCCCACATGGTTTTACTAAACAAAAAAGGGCTCTTTATGCATGGATATCAAAACGTCCGCTCTCAGTGTCAACATGGAATGTGAACACAAAGTTGATGATTTTGTTAGAAAGATTTGTCTTTTCCCTGCAACATGCATCAGAATGCATTCTCAAAAAATGCAGAATGCATTTTTTCATAGTTGTTTGCCTTCAGCTGAACATGCCTCTTACTTTGATGCACAAGTGCTCCAGATTCACACAGGCACAAACATCAGAGCTTTGCACCAGGACTGTGGTGTGACACTCTTAAACTACTGCTTAGTCAGTTGTCCGCAGGCCTGCTTTGGTCCATATTGAACCCTTGAAAAACCACAAAATAAACATTTTAAGATCAGTCAGAGATCTTGTGCTTTACAAGAACGTGTGGTGAGGAGGAATACTGAGTTATCTATGTTTAAATGTCATCTGGTGCAAAGTAGAAGGTGCAGCTCTGCATGCTCTATTGGCAAGGTTTAGTTTGTGGTCAATAGCAAAGTTCAGTTTATAACTTAAACTTTAATGCTTTAGGGAGTGTGAAAAAACATGTCTTAATGCTAGAATTGTTAATGTCACTGATAACTTATCAGGGAGGGGGGATATTAACCCAAATCCAGCCTTAACAAGTTGATTGTTTTGCTTATTTTATAATGAACTTTTCTTGATAATCACTGACAAAAGTTGCATTATTATTTATTTGGGGACAAGATGATAAGGGGAATATTTCTGTAACTAAAGAGTTTAACTCACCAAAGGAAAAACACAATCTGCTTTTGTGTAGTCTTATCAAATTTTAGTAACAGAGGCGCAGCAAATGTTGCTAAATCCTGATTTATCCCCATCCGAGGACAGAAGCAACACAAGCACAAATACACAAAGACTTTCTGTGAAATAAACAAATCAGTCTAGGTTTGGCAGAATATTGTAAACTCGTGGAAATCTGGAGGAAGACAGAAGTTTTTTTGTGCTAAACAGCACTTTTGGACAAACAAATAAACATATGTGCTTTGAAGATGTTACCAGTAAGTGACAATTCAGAGAACGAATAAAAGGCCCTCAAGCCTAAATTGAAATTTTCTGTATGTTTCTGTTTTACTTTAATGATAGAACTTTAATCTCTGACATGCTAAAATCTCAACAGTACAAGAGTCAGCAAACTGCCTTGGCATAGTGAGCAATTTCAAAAATGCTGGGATGCTGTGTAAAATGCAAATAAAACATTGGTTTGCAAATCTCATATCAATATTTGCTCATTTTAAATTTGATTTTTCACGAAGGTGTCTCAAAGCTATTTTTTGCTCCTGCTCAGACAGGAGTAGTAAATAGCTGGGAAAGTAAGTGGTAGTACAAAGAAACAGCTGGAGGAATATTTTGCAACTATTAGTTTAATTGGCAACAGGTCAGTAACATGACTGGGAATAAAAAGAGCATCTTAGAGAGACAGAGTTGCCTAGATTAAAAGATGGGCTCACCAATTGGGTTCTGCATTTACACATTTAAGAATAATGTTCCTCACCACAAAACTACAAAGACTTTGACTATATCATCATCTTCAGTATATAATATCATAAAAAGAGTCCAAGAATCTGGAGAAATCTTGTGTGCAAGGGATAAGGCTGAACAGTTCACAGATGTTTTTAGACTCTTGTGAAAAGAAGAGGGGATGCTACACAGTGGTAAACATGACTCTGTCTCAACTTTTTTTAGGCGTATTTCTGCCATCAATACATATTCTCATTTTAAAGATTTGACACATTTTCTATGTTTTGTTATTAATAAAATATGGGCTTATGAGATCTGGAAACGATTCCATTCAGCTTTTACATTTTACACAGTTTTGTAAAATGAGCTTTTAGCTGTTTAGCCAGAATCTATATAAACTTGTCTGGTTCAGTTTTATTGTGCATGAATTAAGATAAACTTTAGAAGCTCAAAATTGATCATGACACATTTATTGTAATAGAATAGAACATAATAGCCCTTTATTGTCATTGTACATGTACAACGAAATTGTAGGTGTTTCACATCAACTGTCCTGGAATAAAATATAAATAGTAGACAGCAGGAATAAATAGCAAAGAGGAGAAATACATACAGTCAAAAGGGATATATACAAAACAAGAGAAAGACATACAAAAATAAGAGAAACGTACACATTAGAGAACAAGTTGCAAAGTGCTTGGAGAGTCTTCAAAGGAAGAATGTGTAATACTCATTGTGCAGCGGTTGGCCAAATGGATAACAGGACACATGGATGTCTAATTGAAAGAAGGAGCAGCACTGCTGCCTCACTATTCTTCTCTTGGATTTCTAATTTGTCAAAGCTGTTTCAGAACCTTTCAAGTGATTTCTACTTCATGGTAGATGTACTAGCCACCAAAGCTTGATTGTAGTCATGTAAATTATGTTCAGTCAGTTCAGGAAACCCATTTGAGACAATCAGTCAGTGAATAAAAAAAGGAATAGTTTGATTTTTTGTAAAAGTGTTTGCTGCCTCTGTAATGTACATGAAACCAAGAGCCAGTGAGTTTAGCTTAGCATAAAAACTGAAAGCCTAAGGAAACAGCTGCCCTGGATCTGTACAAATGTAAGGAAATCATCCTACCAGCACTTCTACAGCCAGTTTAAAAAGAAAAAATATGAAAACACACTCATTGCGTTAAAATATTTGCCGTTTTACAATGGTTATTTTCTACTTTTTGGACAGAACCAGATTGTGGCAAATAATGGTCTCGAAGGTTTAACTAGTCCTCCAAGTTCCAGTTTAGTTTTACTTTTATTTTTAACAGAGAATTTAGGGATTTTCCCATAAGTGTATACTTTTAAGTGCCAGACACTCAAAATGAAAGTAAAGCCTGGAAATTTAAAATACACACAAGTAAATGAGCCGCAGCTCTGACAACGACACCAAGTTGTGCACACAGTGTCTATGTGTGACAGGAGCTCAGTCTCGGACCTCAGACAGGTGTCCAGCCGGGTGCTCAGGCCAGCTAACCCCAAGCCCTTGGCCTCGGTCTGGTGCGGTAATTCTGGAGGTCAGAGGTTAATGGAGCAGAGTGGCGCCGGCCAGTCATCCCCCAGGATCTTGGGTGGATTTGGTAAACAGTGAAGCTGTCATTGCAGATTAATACTGAGAGGAGGTAGAGCAGGTTCGAGCACACAGGGGGCTAATAGTTCCCAACTCAGCCATGAAAGTGCTTGTCTTCCTCATTCTCCTCTCTCCCTCATCCCTGCAGATAAGCCCCGCAGGCTTTTGGGGGGGCGGGGTGGGAGCACAAGGGGGGAGAAGGAGGTGGCAGGAGAGGAGGGAAGAAAAGAAAAGAAAATAGTTAACTCAGAGAAAAAGGACTAACAAGAAGGCAATAATCACAAGTGTGCTTGAAACACTGAATGGTAATAATCACATAAAAGTGCCTTAAAAGGTGTGGGGCTTTTTAAGGAATTCACTTTTCTTCTTATTTTGAGGATTTAGAGTTCTATCCAAAGTTCATTCACTGGTTACAGCTGAAAGAGCACAACCCCAACCGCCACCTCTCCTCTGCCTCTGTGGGGGATCTTTGGGGACTTTCTTTTTTACTTTTTTTTATGTATACAAGACTTAACACTAGGGTTTATCTGTCTTTGCATCTTGCATTTGAGGGGGCGCCCCCATCGATGTCTAATCCAGCTTGTGTGAAGACAGGATATTATATGTCACTGCTTTGCTCTACGTTGCGGTTACTTTCACTACAAGTAATGTGACACCGAAAGAGAAATAAAAAGATATGAACCCTTATAAGGGGTTTTAACACATGGGGTGGTATTTCAATGACATAATAAGGCCTAAACTGTTTTTCAGGAAGTGGTTATTTTCCGTTTATACCGTATGTGTCATTTCATTTTGGCTGTGATATTTTTCATTATTATCTTTATGTACTTTATGTACATTTTAATTATAAGCTGTATGGTAAATCAATCCAACAGGACTTATGAGTGACATTTTAATATTTGTTTAATCATAAAGAATCATCGTAAATTGTCTTTAGGGAAATCTTTCTGAAAAACCAACAAAAGAAGACAAAACAAAGCAACAGGCACTCCATTCTCGATCCAGGAAATGTAGCAGTTATATAGCTTTAGCTACATTTTAAAAATCAGCCTATGTTGCATATCTTTAAATGTTTATTCTGTAAAAGTACCATATGTAGATTAGAGGAAGCTGGTGGTTTGAACTGAATGCTGGAAAAAACAAAGCTAGTTGTCCTTAATCTTAGAGATTATAATCGTTCTTCAAATTTAAAGCTACAGTAGACAATATTTTTTGTAAAGTAACAATAGACCCAACAACCTTGCTGTGTGATGATTACCCTTAAACTGATGAAGCTGCAAAAAAGTATCAAAGAATGTTGCATCCGCTCCAGAACTCTTGTTTATTGCACACCTTTATGATTTGAGTCACTTTCACCACAACACCCTGTCTTTTTGCAAAAAGAGTTAGCACAGATGTTTTTGCAACAGGAATACCCCTTATTACTTCCTGCCCAGCACTAAATGCCAAGCTGAACACACAGCAGATAGCCAGTGAACATTTGAATTGACCAAACTAAAGATTGAATTGTGGGCTTACATTTTTCTTGTAGTTAGAAACTAATTTTTATTAATAGCTTTTTAACATGGACACAAGTCAGTGATGTGTTAGCTCTCAATACATGACCAGAAAATTTGAATCAGGCTGGCATTATGGTTCCTCTAATGTGGTTGTGCTTCTGATGGTCACGGCAAAATCCCACAAACAAGTGCGCAGCATCTGTAAAAAACTGATACCTTGTTCATCATAAGGTCATTTTTAAATGCCCATGAATCCATCCAAATATCCAAATATCTGAAATAACTGTACTTTACTGTATGCAGTCCCACTCATTTACCTCCCCACTATGTTGTCAGTTAGTCTCCAGGGGATGAGGAGGGGTCTAGGGCAGTAGAGGAAATGGGGGGGTTGTCTAAGTGTTTTCAGTTGTACAGTCCTCACAATGGGGCTGAGCCTTTGATCTTGGAGGGGTGCACCTCACTCCTCACTCTCCTCTTCTTCCCCGTCCTCCTCTCTTTATTTCTCCTCACTTTTTTCCAGCTTTGACCCTCCACGTACAGCCAAGAGGGCAGAAAGAATAGAAAGGAAATTAAACACTGATTGCAGTGAATGAAAATATAATCAAGAGAAGGCTCAACAATAGGCTATAATGCAAAAAGGGGAAACAAAAATCCAGTTGATATTCCTCTTGTCCTTTCTTATTAAAGGGCCTGCAGTGAGTACTGAAGATTTCCCGTTGGCAGATTGTTCACGGTATATTGTTCAGCCCCCTCATATCTTTTCTTTCATAGAGCAGGTGCAAGCAGGACACTAAGGCTCCTATATATCCCCCTGATTGACTGTCAGGTCAATATCCTCTATACACTGTGACTGCATTGCTATCTCTGCTGCAACCACACTCCTCTTCTGGCTTCAGCTACCATAGTCTCCCATCACGTCCTCTGTGCTTAGCTTTGGAAAACAGTTGGGCTCAGCGCCCCGCCTTACCCTTCTGCCCAATATTCCAATGCTCCAGTGAGCGTCTATAGATCCCTGGATCTGCACAGCATTGCATTGTCTCCTGTCCCTGGCCTAATGCCAAGAACCAGGGCAGCTTTGCAAAACTTGTACTTCCCCAGAGCCTAATCTTTTCTTTGCTCTGCTTCTTTCTTTGCTCCCCTGCCTCCTCAATTCTTTCTTTTCTTCTACGTGCTGGGCTATTTTCTTCATGCCAGAAAGCATGTGACTATTTACCAATGCACTGGCATTGAGAGTTATTGTGTTTGGAACTGGATGGAATGCAAAAGACGGAGCGAGGGGATTGGTCCAGTGCTGCCGAATTAATAGCTATGCATGTTGGATAGTTCAGAAAGGGTCGATACTTATAGGTCAGCTCAGGTTGCCTTACTTAAAACTACTGTAGTTTATAATACACATCAAACCACACGAGAATTTGATGCAAAAAGCCATCAGCTACGTCATGCTGTCTGTCTGGTGCAGTGTGTAGTTTTGGTGCAGTGACTCATCCATAAACTCTTAAGAAAAACGGCACTAATTTCAGCAAAGTGTCAGCTGACAAGCCCAGACGCTGTTTGGCAACCAGCATTCGCTGCTTCATTAGCGCCACTAATTGAAATGCTGCACATTGTATTGCACTGGAGGCAGTTTTAAGCCAGTAAAGCCGCACCTATCTGCATGCCTAGATAGCATAAAAGATAATGATTTTTCCCATAGTTTTCCTATAATTTTGGTAAACTGCTCCTTACTTATTTTCTCACTTATTGTGACTCATTTCCTAGCTCAGTTACTCATTAACCTCACTCTAAATCTTATTATGTTGCTTTTTATATTTTCCTCGCCCTGGAACATGATAAGACCTGTATTTTCCTGAAGACAGGCTTAAATTTTCTGGCCCATCCCTGCACTCCTTCACACTCATGCTGACCCTCTAGCTTTGCTCACAGTGTCACCTATCCCAACAGCACCCACACCCTTGGGGGCTGCTCAGGGGCAGGGTGTATTTGGGTGTATTCCACCCCAGCAGCACTCCACATCCCAGACGTAAACAGGGGTGACAAATTGGCCACACTATCAGCTATCAGGTGTCGACACGGAAGATTTATAATGTAACAAAACAATGGGTGACAGACATAGAAAACCCCTCTTATCTACGATCAGAGCTTAGAGGGCTTCTTCTCCACTACAGCAAATTACACTTTGGTTTCAGCAACCATTGAGAAAATGATTTCCCCTTTAAGCCGTTCAGTTTTCCCATCCATGCAGCACAGATTAGGTGCTCTTACACAACTGAATCAGTAGTCTGTGGCTCACCAGGAGGACATGATTTGGTGCGCTGTGATTAAAGACAGAGAAGTCAGGCACAACACGACTTGTTGTTGTGAAATGGAGGAAGTCCCCACATATCAAAAAGGAAGTAAGAGCTTGGCTGGAACTGGCAGGGACAGGCAGTTGTCTGTGTCTGGTCAACATACAATAGCTTTAAAAGGAAACTCACATCTCTCCAGTTGAATAAGCCCAAAGGATATTTTCTTGTAGACCTAAAAAAACATTACGGGTGGTTATTTTCATTGGACAGTAATGTACCATTTATTATCAGTTTGGACGGGAGCGCTGCACACGTGCAAACAGTGAGGGAGTATAAAAAAAAAAGATAATTCAACATTCCAAGTTGGGAAAATCTGAACTGCTGAGACAGAGAGTGTATACTTAGATGGAATGATAAAATACAGCTGTTATCTACTTGCATCTGGATTTTAAATTTAAGCTTTAAAATAAATTAAATGAAATATGCTTGTATTAATATGATACAATCACAGTCAAATGAAAGCCGATATCTTTGTTGTGGTCTTTAAGACATTTGGTGAGCAGAACCAGAAATCTTGCTAATACACTCAGCAGCACACAGAGATCCACTAATACATCTCTGAGGTGATGACAGGTCAAAGAGGAGGCAAGGGAGGAACGGGTGCTGACGCCTTGTGCCAAGAGGTCCTCACTGAGATTCAGAAAGGTGTTACTGACATTGAAAATCTTGCATGCAGTGTCCAGGGTTTATGCTCCACCCCCACTTTGCTCATGAGACACAATCCTCCTACGCAACACGCCTGTGGCTGCCCTTAGAGGGCCTGAAACTGGAGATGCGGTGAGGAGAATTGACCCTCCACCCTCCCATCCCCACCCCCTGCCCTTTGTTTCCTTACAATGTAGAGTGGTACAGTGAGCTCTGAAACCCAACAGATTCCTCATGTAGCTCCTCAGGGAATAGCGATCATTTTTTGTTTTTGTGTATGTGTTTGGGTGGCTTAGTTGGGCGCCTTTGGTTGTGTTTGCTTTTACCTGCATATATCCACTTTTATTTTGACAGTTTATCTCTCAGACTGACTGTGACACACTGTTCTTTCAGCAAACGTGAAGCGATAAAGGGTTAATTCACCCAAAATACGAATTAAAAACATTCACTGTTATTTTCAGTTGGATGTACAGTGCTGTGATTAGTATTTTCCCACTCCCTGATTTCTTAGTTTTTGGCATAATTGCCACACTTAAATGTTTTAGGTCATCAAACAATTTTTATGATTTCATGATAATGAAGTCATGAATTAAATGTAATTAACCACATTTTTTTGGAAAGTTTATTTCAATTTCACGAGCCACACCCAGGCCTGATTGCTGCCAGACCTGCTGAATCAGGAAATCACTTAAATACAACCTGTCCAACAAGGTGAAGTAGGCTAAAGGTTCTAAAAAAGCAACACATCATCTGATAAACAAAGTCATTGACATTTTTCAGTCTGGAAAGGGTTGCAAAGCAGTTTCTAAAGCTCTGGGACTCCAGCAAACCATACTGACAGTCAACAAGAGAACAAATCAGAAAAACTTGGAACAGTCGTGGCCAGACTATCAAAATCATTTTAAGACCTCATCAGCGACTCAAAAGAACCCAGAACATCATTTAAAGAACTGCAGGCCTCACTTGCCTCAGCTAAGGTCAGAGTTCATGATTCAACAATAACAAAGAGACTGGGCAAAAATGGCATCTATGTGAGAGTTTCACCACTGCTGGCCAAAACAAACACAAAGGCTTGTCTCATATTTGCCAAAAAACAGCTTGATGATCCTGAAGACTTTTTGGGAAAACATTCTGTGGACTGATGAGACAAAAGCTGAAGTTTTTTAAATGGTTCACATCCCGTTACATCTGGCATAAAACTAACACAGCATTACATAAAAGGAACATAATACCAACAGTCAAACATTGTGTTGGTCTGGGGCTGATTTGCTGCTTCAGGACCTGGATGACTTGCCATAATTAATGGAACCATGGATTCTGCTCTCTACCAGAAAATAATGAAGGAGAATGTCCAGCCATCAGTTTGTGCCCTGAAGCTCAACCTCACTTGGATTTTTCAGCAAGACAATGATCCAAAACAAACCAGCAGGTCTACCTCTAAATGGCTCAAAAACTAAATCAAGGTTTTGGAGTGGCCTAGTTAAAGCTAAACAGGCCCTTCATGCTCAAAAACCCTCCAATGTGGCCGAATTAAAACAATTCTGGAAAGAAGAGGGGGCCAAAATGTCTCCACAGTGATGTGAAATGCTTATTGCCAGTTATTGCAAACGCTTGATTGCAGTTCCTGCTGCCAAGGGTGGCACAACCAGTTATTAGGATTAGGGGGCAATTACTTTTTTTTTTTTTTCTTTTTTTTTTTTTTACATCTGCCTTG
>VVHJ01040409.1:6708-23817 GCA_015107715.1 Tylochromis polylepis | reverse complement strand
AAAAAAAAAAAAAAAAAAAAAAATTTTATTAAAAAATTTTAAAAAAAAATAATAATAAAAAAAAAAAAAAAAAAAAAACCAACAACCCAAGAGCCAGAATTTAAAACTGCAGCAACCTGTCAGCATTTTTCAGGGAAGAAGATTCAGGAAACATTTATCACACTTAAATTTAGATATTCTCCATCATTTATATTTGCTTGTTTAACCAAAAGCTTTAGATACCATCTTCTGTGTCAGGACTGGGCATATACTTCCAGCACTCATGATCAGAAACCATTTTAATGTTACAGATTTAAATTTAACACAATGACATTGGGAAGAAAAGAGAGAGAGAGAAAAAGGTGATGGCAGTGTGTCATGGCAGACTTCTACTTGACTCCTGTCCCCCCCCCCAAATCTGAACTCCATGTTCAGTGTTGTCGCCATGTAAACATAAACTTGTAAACTCAGCTAAGCACAACTTCAATTTGTTTGCAAGACAAGTTGTTCATATGACTTCTGTTATACAGCTGGAAAACAGACACAACACATGTGTAACAATTTTCACTTTTTAGATTCCAACCCACAAGACCACTTTAGCTGGACATAAAATCAGCACAGTTTCTCAATTGATTTCCCAATGGATGAAAATGAGCTTTACCAGCGTCCTTACTGCTAAAACAGACATTTAAAATACAAATTATTGAACTACAACTTCAGACAAAGCAAAGTATCTCCACTTTTGGAAAGTTAGTTGTGAAATTTGAATAAACGTGACCAATTTACTAAACCAAGACACTAAAATTCACCATTTTCCTTGTCTTTGCATCTCATGAGGATCGTATCTTTATACCTCATTTTGAAGCGCTTTATGTTTGGACACTGGAGTTGAAGCAATTGTTCCACAGCTTCACTCCAAACACAAAAATAAAACCTTTTCCTGGCATTACAAACAGCCACAATTGTGAAGTTGCAGAAACTGGTAGCCAGTTATTTTTGCTCTGAACAAAATTTGTGCCATTTGGAATTTGCAATTTCAGTATTTCAAACTGCAAGTGTAACGAGTCTGTATGACCCCTATAATCTGCATTATGAATGAGGCAGTCTGCTTTTTTTTTTTTTCTCTCTCTAAAGAATAAAGCAAATAATGTTCCTTAATAGCTATTTCCCCAAACGGGAGCTTAAATGAGATGAAACTAGCTAACATTAGAGAATATGGAGTAATGTACAAGCTAAAGCTAATGCATGCTTTGCCTTATTTAATAATGCAATGCTTCTTGATTGTTTGGAATGAATATAATTAAGATGTGCTTTGCAGCCAAGTTTCATCTGTTATTACCAAGAAATACATTTTCATCGACCCTTTCAATAAACACCATTTGAATCTTTACTTTGAAATAAAACTAATTTATTTGGAAAATAAAATTAGTTTTATTTCAATTTAATCAAGCCAAATCTTCAATTATTCCCATAGTCATTTCTTCCAATAAATAACTCCAACCCAGTCACCAGATCCGTTCTGCCATCTAGTGACTAGAGGCCATTGAGTGCTGTGAACTCTGTCCTATTCAAGAAATCAGTTTAAGACTATTTAATTTGATATTGCACATTATCCTGCTGGAAGAAGCCACTAGAAATTGTGTACAGTAATCAAAGGGATGGACATGGCTTCCACTCCTTTTGGCCGCTCCCTTTAAAGGTTGCTACAGTGGCTCATCTACCTCCATCTCACTTTCCTCTGTCATGCCAACCCTCTGCATTTCCTTCACCGAATCCATGAAGGTCCCAGGCAGCTCCATATTTTCTCCTCATACAGCCACTAAACATCCTCTTCACATATCCAAGCCATCTTAGCCTTGGCTCGCTAGCTTCCTCTCCAAATGGCTCAACCCGAGCTGTACCTCTGGAATACTCATTTCTAATAGCCCATTCGCATCACTCCCAATGAAAATGCTAAGATCTTCAACGCAGCCACCTCCTATTTTTGTGTTAGGGTTGCAGTCTTCCAACCAGTCATAGTAGGTCTCACTACCATCTTGTAAAACTTCCCTTTCACCTTCGCCATCCTGTCACAAGACACCCCTGACACCATCTACAATCTGTTGGCTTGGAAGGTTGACCAGAACCAAGTAATCTCAAAGGCAGCAAACAAACATACAAACTCCAGGCAGGAAACCCAAAAGATACCAAAAACATAAACCCACTGAGCACACACATGGGAAAGGAGAAACAAATAACACAGTATGACTCAACAAAGAACTTGGGCAACTGAGGCTTTAAATAGACACATGAGGTAATCAGAGAGATGGAAAGCACCAGGGTAACCAGACACAGCTGAAAAGTAATTAAAGAAATTAAAAGTAATGGCAGGGCACAAGTGACAAAGGACTAATGAAACAAAACAGGAAGCAACATGTGGAATCATAAAACATGTAAAGACAAAGCAAGATGTAAGAAGACTTTAAGAAGACCAGACAAATCCAAAATATCGAGACTCAAATATAATAGTTTAAACCTTGAAGAAACGCGATGCGGTCTTCTGCTGGTGTAGTCCATCTGCCTCAAGGTTTGAGATGTTGTGCAATCAGAAATACTCTTCTGCATAGCTTAAATGTAATGAGTGGGTTTTTTTTTTTTAAGTTACTGTTGTCTTCCTGTTGCCTGCTCAAAGCCATCTGGCCATTCTCCTCTGACCTCTGGCTTTAACAAGGTATTTTCACCTAGAGAAGTGCCACTTACACTCAGCAGGTTATTTTGACCATGTGTGCATGCTTAAATGCACAGAGTTGCTGTCATGTGATTGGCTGATTAGGTAGTAGTTTTAATGAGCACTTTAACAGGAGTACCTAATAGATTAGCTGGTGAGTGCAGACAAATAAATTCAGTTGTTTTAAAAATGCATAACCACTTAAAACAGGCTCGATATTGGAGGCAACTGTTCCTTGCTTAAACAGAATAAGTCTTCTGGTAGGGAAGGGCAATTGGAACCAGCTGATTAACATCAGTTTTACTTTTATGCCTTCTATGTGAGTTTGGTCTGAACTTTATCATCATCTGAATGATGATGAGTCCCCCTTGCGGAGGAAAATAAAAACAGCAACTCATGAAGGGCAGTGCAGTTAGTGTCCAGCAGAGGGCAGCGTACCACTAAAATTAATGAATGGACTGACCCTTTTCCTGCTCGGTCAAGGCAGAAAACTGCATTTGCTATCCTAATCTGGTTCCTCTTTTCATTCCTTTTAGCTTTTTTCACTTTCTCTCACTCTTTTTTTTAAATTCAGGCCCTATGAGTCTCTTTTTCTCTGTCAACATTGCTTAAGTTGCACACAGACAGACGATACCACAGAAGGAGGGAAACCATACCACCGTCTGGTTCTTAAATTGTGCAGCAGAGAGCTGTTTTTTCTCTCCTCTCTTCACTATAATAATTTCAGCTCTACCTGACTCTGCTAAAGCCATCACTCTGCCCCCCGCCTCAGTTGATACTTTGTCTTTTTAATTTTTATTTCTTTTTGTGACCCTTACTCTTTACATGTCTCCTCACTACTTGTCTCCTCACCCGTCTCCCTCCCTCTAAACGTTTTTGTTGCTTTTTTTCTCTCTTAAGTCATAATTTTCCCTCTGGTCCATTCTCTCTTTATCTGTCCATTCACTCCCTCCATATCTGTCTTTTCCGTCCCTTCTGAGCCCAAATGCTGTCAAAGTCATTGACTGCATGGGTATGACATCAGCTCCCGTCCCACTGAGATGAAAGAGGCTGACATCTGATCTGTCAAGAAAAAAATGACCGGGGCTGGTGGTGGATATGTGTGCATGTGTTGTTTTGAGTCTTTCCACCATGCTCATTACGCATTTCATCATATTTCTGCATCCTTAGAGAAAAAAACTTGTGGTGTATGCATCGGCTATTCTGAGATGGAGTCAGCATTTAACTGCAATGCATGTTTGCATTACATATCAAAGCTTCTTTATTTTTAATTATTTATTGTTTGTTTTTTGGTTTTGTTTTGTTTTGGGGTTTTTTTTCTTTACTAATCTTGGACCTTTTCAGAGGTTTTTAAATTGTATGTGGGCTGGATGAATATGCAGTGTTGTTTCTGTGACGAGCACACAGAGGAATATTCCAAGTGTTAAATTTTGATTTGATTTTAGAGGCATGTGGACCTTTCTTTTATTGAGTTTTAAAGGCAGCAAAGTAAGTAAGTTTTTTTTTTTTTTGTATAAGACCTTCAAGATAAATGTCACTGTCTTTCACAGCAAAAATGCCACAGCATCAAATTAAAAAGTTACCCTGTTTTTAAAAAGAGAACTGCAACTCGATGGATCTCAGGCTTAGAAGTAAAGAGTTCTCAAGTTTGGAGACAGCTGTTGCAAAAGCTCCCTTTCATTCTCTGCCTGTATGCTGTGCAGCAGGCAGGCCTTGATTACATGAACTCAAGGACCTGCTGGGGATGTATGGATATAAAGTTCACTGCTGTGTGCTGGTGCTTGTCCATGCAAAGCTTTAAAAGTCAAAACCCTAATCTTAAAGCAGACTCTGAAGTTAATGGGGAGGCAGTGTAACTAAATTGGCAAGGGTGTGACATGTGAACAACCCACAGATGTTCCAGGGAGGTTTTGTTACGACAAGTGAACAACAAATTACAATAATCTGGATGTGATGAAGTAAAGGAATGAATGACACTCTCCAGTTTAGGGCATGACACAATGGATCTGAACTTGGTAATATTTGTTAAGTCAAGAAATTAAGAACAAACCAGAGATTTAATGTGAGCATCCAAAGTGAAAGCTGAATCAATGAACACCCCAAAGTTTCTGATATAATATTTAGTAAATGTGGCAAAGGGACTTAAAGTTTCCATTTCCTTAGGCACAAATCTGTCAGGGACGCAAACAAGGGCTTTTGTTTTCTCTTCATTAATTTGGAGAAAATTCTCAGCCAGCCAACTTCTAAAAGAGTCCAAGCAACTATTTAACTATGTAAAGTAAGTAAAAAGTAAAAATTTTATTTGTATAGCATCTTGCAAGATAAAAATCACAAAGTGCTTCACAGAAAAGCTAAAACAAAAATTAAGTTAGTAATATCTTGAGACTTAAGAGGTATATAACTGAATGTCATCAGTGTAGCAGTAATAAAAATATCACTAAAATTATTTAAAATGTGCTGAAGAGAGAGCGGATGTAACAGAAACCGTGAAGGTGCCAAAACAGAACCTTGTGGTAAAGTGTAGGCAAGAAAAGTGGAGGAGGACCTGTATTTAGAAGCAGCCACCGAAAAGGATTGTTCAGACATATATGACGAAAACCACTCTAAAGCACCCACATTATGTGTTGAGGACAATGTGATGGTCAACAGTATAAAGGGCAGAGGTCAAGTACAAAGCCACTTCAGAATCAGAAGGCACTAGTTTTATTCATATTGGCACTTTGCTCGTGGAGTTGGTAATGTCTGTAATTTGCCACTTTAGTGTGGACTGTTGGCCTCTTACTCTGCTTTTAAAGTAAGACAAATGAAGTGTCTTACCTGCATGTTAGAAATGTTATTAGCCTCTTAGCTGCATTGCAAATCATGACATTTCTTTACACAAGCATTCTTTTTTAACATCTTGAGCTATGTCACTGTTTTCCTCTCCTTGGATTCTAAAGACCACCCACAGCAGCACGCATGAGAGGGTATTCTTTAGTCTATGAGTTGAGCTGCCATAAGCAAGATGCACCGCAAAATGTGTATTTTTAGGATATTTTATGACATTTCAGGTGTATTCTTATCATGAGAAACCATTTATTTTCTAATGTGGTTGCATGTTTATTCATGTGCATGTGAATGTGCTTTGTGGCTCATGACTAGTGGGTCTTTTTAACAACAAAGCCACTTTGTCTGCATTTACATCTCCACCTCAGCCCTGCAGATAACAAACACCTCTGAGCCCTTACTGAGCAGGAGATTTATAGCTTCATAAATGTCTGGTTTGAGGCTATAGGTAACAGTTTCCTTTCCGGCAGTCACTTTGTGCTTTGGTTCTCTCTGTCAGCCTGTGTAAACAGCAAGTGGTAATGACCACTCTGCAACATTTGGGATTGTGTTGCAAATACAAACCGTTTCCTAATGTAAGAAAGTGCATAGATTGCATCAAATTCTTGCCAAATCAAGACATGTCAACGTGTGTGGCATATCTTATAAAAACAAGGCCATGTTGGTGCTTTTCCCTTTGTGGGGCATTCATATTCTTCTGACAAAGCATCAGGGAGCAAAAGACATCAAGCTTTCAACAGGTGGAGAATACAGCAGTGAGGGTTCAGACTGTATGAAGATCTGTGTGGGCTTCACATGTTCTATTGGAGCTCTTTTCTCACTCTGCACTGGCCACCTCCAGCACCACAAATCTCTGTGTGTGTGTTTGTATTAACACATTGACACAAGTCTCTCCAGAGGACCAGTATAAGGAAAGAAAGAGTTGAGGAAAAAGGAAATGAAAAGCTACGTTTGACCTCCATGATGATAGAGTGTGTGTGTGTGTACCATCCAATTTACAAGTACTTGGTCTTGAGTGTTTCCATTTTACGGTGCACTTCAGCAAGGTATTTTATTTGCAAGGGGTTTGTTTCAGGTAGAGAGTGTTGCTGGTTGTTTCCCTCTGTTCCCAGTCTGTGTTAACCTAACTGGCAGTAACCTTTTATTGAGTTGTTTTAAACTTCCTCTCTGACTCTAAATTAGAAAAAAAAAAAGGCAAGCAAATATACATGACTTTAAAGATTTTGCATTTGCTTCCACTTCAGTAAAACCAAATTAGTATTTTTTTTTTTCCACCGCTGGCCTCATATAAAGTTTAAAGACGGAGTGAAAGCCAATCTAGCCATGATAAAAGTGCACAGAAATGGACATTTTCATTTCTGAATTCTTGTTTCTTTAAAGCAATGGCACCCAAGCCTCACATCCTCCTCTGACTGTGTCAAACAAAGCACTTATCAAAGCCGGATCTTTACATCCCTGCATGCAAAACACTCTGTAACCACTGACACTGGACCAGACGCAGGGTGGGACTCAGCCAGAATATCCCCGGAGGAGTACAGCCTTCAGGCTAGAGTCACAGTTTTTAATGTTGGGTTTTGTCCATTTAATGCTCTCATACTCTCCATTGTCCTCGAGTTTTCACAGCTCCCCATCCGTAGAGTTTCAGAGCGTCATGTGACATTGCCTCATCCTCTGTTTGCAAAACACCCTGTTTTTTCAACCTCCACCCTTTTCACTGTGTTTTTATCCAATTTTCTCAGCACATATGCATGCTATCTGGCAGTACACTCTAATTCTATCTCTCCCACCATCATTATTTGTCTCCTTAGCTTATTTCCCACTCGATTCACCACTTACCAGTATAAACAGAGAGTGTATTGTGTCACTGCAGATCTTGTCTGTCCTCAGTGTTGACTGTTTTGTCTGTGGGAATCACCATGATGGATTGAAATCACTTCGATATCTGCAGTGCTTGCAAGTGGACGCTTCTACTCATTCTCACTTGCACTCACAAAAATACTAAATACTCACTCTCACTAAATACGACTAGTATTTAGTTAGGTGTGTTAGTCATTTCTTCTTTCTCTACATCTAGTGGAGCACATACTAAAAGGATATAAAACGTGCATTTGCTTTCTTGTAAGGCTCTAAAGATCCTTGTGTATATGAAACTACAGCCAACCATATTTACAATGAGAAATAATTATGAATCATCTGATCTAACTCTACCAGAAGGAAAATAAGTGGATTTCACTGAGACATTAGAAAGTGCTCCAGAGTATTTAGCTCTGTGACAGCTGCAAAACATCTTTCTAAGCTAGCCTGTTGATAAATGAGACCATCACATAGCTGCAAGGTTAAAAGGTTGAATCCCTCCTCTATCTAAAAGTGTTGGGGAAGAAACTGAACCTTTCCCTCTACTGCACATGTAAGCCGTCTTAAAGGGCAGCTAAATTCTCAATTGCATAATCCATGGGGATAGAGCTCTAAAGTATCAGATATGACACTAGGGGCTTGTCAGAGTGAAATCTTTTTTGACTGAAGTTGGGAATTTGTGACCGCAGGATGTGAACGTGGCTAGTTTCACAGCTTTAGTTTGGGTGGAAAACTATATTCAACAATTGTGGTCTGGTGGTTTGTGGACTGGCTACGATTTGCACTCCAACCAAATGTAAACACTTTGGCCGGATCACCTATGGTAATTCGCTGCAAAGCATGACCACGAGATTCTGCGTGGTAATTTAGATCTTTACAAGGCTTCATCCTGCATACAGACAAGCATTAACTCATGTGCAAACACACATGCAGATTCTGTAGAAAACACATACTTACTTATGTTCTTTAGAGATACACACTCACGCGTGTGAGTCACACTCGTGCATGCACTCCCACGTGCAGCTTTATGAAATGAGTGTTATTGTGGAGTGGCTAAACAGTCATCACTGCCTGGACCTGTGATTTAGGGATCATTGCCTGACCACACTCATGCTGTCTGCCTCCAAGGACATTGTCACTAAGCACACTGCACTACATCTCACTCACCAGACGTATTTTCCAATAGATCCTAAGTGCTGCTGATGTTGACAGTACGCACAGTGCCAGCCCATACTTCTGCTTTAATGTCTGTTGCACATGATCAGCATTAAGTCACAGTGTACACATTAAAGTTGGTGCTACATTTATTAAGAAGCTAGAATTTGTTCCCCGATCCTGTGGAATGTGCCAAAAAGCAGCTTATAATAAACAAGGAGTTTGCCATAACAACTGGAAACATGACCATATGTCAATGCAGTGTATGTGACTTATTTCTGCTACCTTCAATAGGCCAGAAGATTACTTTTAAGCCAGAATAAATAGCATATATGGCAAACAAAGAAAAACAACAGAAACACCTTTCTATCCACCTATTTTATGCATGTTTGTACATTAGTGGAATAAGAAAAAAAAAAAGGTTTATTGCAAGTGTAAACAGCTTTTTTCTGCTTTATTTCTGCTGGACATAGATGGAAAAATATAGTTAAAGTCAGTGAAAACATTGCACTTCAAATACCCCCCCCTTTCCACTAAATGTTAAAAAATTAAAAAAAAAAAAAATTGAAACTTGTGCAGAGACATGAATAGAGAAATGAATAAATATTTAATTATATTACCTACAATGCTGTTATTTGTTTGATTTTATCTACATGATTTTCTTCGCTGGCATAATAATGTTGTAGCACTACAGCTTCTTCCCGTTTAAATTTACTGACAGAAATATTCATCACTTCAACTTTTCTTTACCGATTTTCTGATAACTTGTTAAAGACTTTGTAATAAACTCGAATGAAACCGAGGTCGTGACAGGTTTTAAACATTCTTGAGTATATTCTAACAAGAGACAGTCTATATTCCACCAGGAGTGCTTAAATAGCTTGAGAAACCACCACCACACTTCCTCATATGGATGAAAGTGGCTGTATGAACATTTTTGTCATCCATTAAAACTGCCATGATTTTATAATTGTCAACTGAATCAGGCTTTAGTTGTGCAATCAATCCAAAAATAAATCTAATGTAGGACAGTGGCTTTTGGAGTGTGGGTGTCCTTTTACAGCAGTGACCAAAAGGGAGATGACCCCTACCTTCACTGCTGGCCTTTGTCAGCTTAAAGATGCACTGCTGCTCATCAAGCAGACCACACACAGAGTGAAAAGGAAGCAAAGGAAATAAGAGAAAGGCAAAGGGAGAGGAGTTAACGGTCTTGTTATCACAGTGGGGGTAAAAATGAAATGGTGAGTAGTTTTTTCCGCCATAAAAACTCATAATGTATGTTCATCAACTCCCCTCAGTGTCAAATGTGTTGTCCTTTGCATTTCTCATCCACAGCAGTGTCCTCTCTCTCACAATGTTGCTGTTTAAGTGAGTTTGGTTTATTTTCTTTTTATATGGAGTTTCCATCATGCTCCACTCCCTCTGTGGTTCCAGCACGGCTGGCCAAATGGCAGTAAAATGCTCAAAGGACATCAGAGAGGGAAAAGGAGACCTATTTGTTAGCCTAACAAAATCTCCAGTAGTTAAAAAGCCAGTCAACATGTGAGAGAGAGAGAGAGAGAGAGAGAGAGAGAGAGAGAGAGAGAGAGAGGGTAATGCTCTGCTTTAGTGCTGTAGTGAAGGCCAGGACAAGTGGACTAAAAAAGCCACAGAGAAGCTTCACTGTCAGTGTCTGTCAGCCATCTAATTTCAGTTACTTAATTCATGTTTTTCTCTTTTTTTTGTGAACTGTCAGATAAAAACTCACTGAATTAAATAAGCAAAATACAAGAAGAAAAGGATACACATTAAGAAACAAAAACATAACTCAAACTAGAAGTTTTGGTCATATAAAAAAATTTCAGGAGTCATCATAAAAAACAACCTCGCTTTACTTGTTTGCTCAAATTATGGCTTTCAAATGCAAGACTGGAATGACTGAGTCTACAGTGCGTTTTTTTTTTTTCCTGCAGTCTGCTCCATTTGGATGTGAAGTGACTGAAGACTGGAAGCAGATTTTCTTGCTTTTATTTTGGTTTGTGAAACCTTGAAAGTGAAGCAGCACTGACAAATCTGTGTCACTCTACCCTCTGTCTGAGTCATGTCAACAGAGAAGATTCCTCCTTATGAAACATTCCAACTGGACACACAGTCTGATTTCACAGATATATATTCCAGAGTCTAAATTTTAATATAGGTAAGACATTGCAAAGTAACACTCAAACGTGTGTCTTTTGTCCTGTATACTTCACCTAACCCGCAAGTGGTTACACAGATGGCTGCCCCTCCTTGAGCATGGCTCTGTCGGAAGTTTCTTCCTTTAAAAACAGGGAGTTTTTCCTTCCCACTGTCTCCATCCTTGCTCAAAGGAGTCATCTCTTTGATGGGGTTATTGTAGGGTCTTTACCTTACAGTATAAAGTACAGTACTTTTGTAAGTGTTCTATGTGATTATATTGTCTCTTTTCAGGGCTTTTTATTGATGTGCTAAAATGCATTCACAACAGGTTGTCTGCATGGGTGTACTGGATTTAATAAAAATAAAATATGCTGCATGTAGACAAGCAAGCAGTGCAACAGTGAGGGGAAAAAAGGTACACCAGACTGTGGCCTCGCAAAAAAAAAGATCATTTATATGTGACTTTTGGTTTTTCATGGGATTTCTTCACATTTCTTTAAGAAATCTTCATGTATCAAACAATCATTGTTCGGTTTTATTATCTCTGCCTAATGTCGGCTACAAAGTCCACTTTATCTCAGTCTACTGTAATCTGGCACTTCCTCTCAGCTCTGACGCTGGTATACGATGGGTCACTTGGATCTCCCGGGTCTGCTCAGTGACCCTGTCACAGTCTGGGTCATCACATAGCTCTGCAAGTTAAATAGCTGTAAGAAAACACATTAATCTGTGAACACTTGATGAAACTGGCCTTAAGCTCCCTCTTTACTGTCCTGCCTCCCCCCAGTGCACTGGCAGCTGTGCCCGAGAATAGGCATGTAAACCATGTAGGCCTGACACCAGTTGTTTTGACTGAGAGCACTGAGGCACTGACTTATTGTGCAACACAAGGCAGAGCCTTTTGGCTGGCCAGCTATAATGCCAAAATCCCTGCTGTAAACTCACCCTCCCAGTCTAAATCGATCATTTCCAGGATGAAGTTTGGAAACATTTTCCCCAGAAAGTTGCAGTTAATCATGTTAGAAAATGCTGATACATAGAGTCAAGAATATGTCTCACCATTAGACTGTGCTCTTAAAAAATCCACAACCATTACAGTCACTTTAGTACTGCTCATTGTTTCAAACAACTGTAGTCATATCATCCTATCACAAAAAGAGAATCAAGCATTTTACATTTAATGGTCAACAACCACTGAAACCCAGCAAGTTTCTTAAAATGACGTTTTTGAAACTAAATGACATGTTTCACATGTCTATGCAGTTTACAATCGAAACAAAGGTATTCACATACAGTGTGAATCCCATATCAGTCCAAAACAACAGCAGAAGTTTATTAGCATGGACTACGAAACATGATGTCATCCACCGGTTAGTGAAGTCCTGTTGTGAAGCCTCGTTGACCTGCCCTGAAGCATCATCCTTTTGGTCACTAATGGGACGATAATTTATAAAGCAAACATCATGTTGAATTTATTAAGACTTGAAAATAGCAGCTGAGACTATAAACTCATCAGTAGAGTATTTGCTGAGGTCATAGATGAAGTGAGCATTACAGTCGTTTTCATATAAACTTCTATAAATCTAACTTATTTTTGCAACCGCAGTATCCCCAGTAGCCCCCACCTCCCTGAGGGCCATTAGACAGAAAGCAGGTTTAAGGAACTTCTTCAGTGGCTTCACTTCATAGATCTAGAAGCTGAACACATCTTTCATATGGTTTTTAGCCATGCAAGCAGCATGATCAAGCCAGCTTTACGTCCAGTATTTAGACCCAGACTGAAATACTAAAGTACTTTGCAAAAGCCCTGAGATAACCCTAATTTCTTTATAGTTTTCTTGGACAAAATGGGTGCAGTAATTTATTAAATAATGTGCAAACATACATGTAAATACAGTATATAAGGCAACAACAGAGGCTGTGCAACAGCTTGAACTCTCTTGGGCAAGCTTTCTAGTAATTTCTTCAGGAATAGTTCCCCGGGTTTCTTGAAGGACATCCAAATCTGCTCTTTGGATGTTGGCTGCCTTTTGTTGCATTCTCAACATTTGTGTCCATAATTCCATCAACTGTGAGAAGCGCTCCAACACCTCTGGCTAAAACACAAAACACTCCACTGTGAATCTACACCTGTGTACAGATGGCTGTAAGGCACTCATTGTTATATCTCTCTCCTGACCATCTCCATACATACTGACAGTGGTTTCAGTCAAAATTTTAAAATGTGGATTCATCTCTCCAAAAGACCAGTTGCTACAGATTTTCCTGTTTTAGTGTAATTTGGCACACCTCAGCCTTTTCTCTCTGTTTTTCTTCCTTAAGAATTGCTTCTTGACAGCCACCTTTCAAGTGAGCCCATTTCTGATGAGGCTCCAGTGAACAGTGGATGGATCATCTGGAGGCCCAGAAGCATCTCTCAGATGCTGTGTCAGGTCTTTGCTGGATTATTTACTATTTCTCAAGGAGATGAATTTCAGATACTGTTCATATGCTGTAGATAGCTTTTTAGGCCTATCAGTTCTCTTCTTTTATCCTCAACTTGTCCAGTTTACTCAAATCTTTTAAGGACGCACCATACAGTTTCCTGAGACATGCAACGTTTTCGGATAATAGTTCTTTGGGAATCACCTAGTTAGTGGAAAAATACTATCTTATGCCTATCAAACTGTGTTAACTTTTTCATGGATTAAACTAAAGAAATGGGGAAAAAAATAATGGTTTTTTATGATAGGCATTTAATAATAAAGTGCTTAAAAATATATTTTATAATTCTAAGATTGTTTGCCAAGTTGTCTGTTACATGTAGACACAACACTGGTTCATCCCTTGATTTAAGTGCCTTTTATGTGCTTTAATGATTCATAGGTAAGTGCCAACAAACAAAGAATCATTCCTGTGAAAATGGTCAGGCTGAAGGAAAAGGAATAAAAACCAGCCAATGTCCAAAGAAAAACTTTGAAACACCTTCAGAAATGATGAACTATAGCCCGAGATCGTCTATAAAAATATAAAGAAGTGAGGGGTTGACTCAAGACTTTTGCACAGTGCTATATCTCTTTGATGGATATCTCCATGACAGTGTTGTACTAACAGTGGTGATCATTTAAGCTTTAAAACAGCCCCACCATCAGGTCAAATCTACATACTGTATTCTTCAATATTTTGGTGAACAAATAGTCAACTTTACCTTCAACATCAGCTTAACTTTGAACTACTAGAAATAGTTACTACAGGAAGTTGGTGCTCACTAAAAATCAGCATGTTAGAAATGCAGTTGCAAATTTGCCTCAGAGAAACACCAGCATATGGATGTATTACTGTTACTGAATGGCTTTTAAATAAACACGTGTTGTTACTCTGCCTCACATCTCTGTCCACTTTTTGCACAGATCAGCAGCTGAGAAGATTTTTGTGGTTATTTGTGTGCAATCTCAGTCTCTGTCCGAATATGTCTTCATGAAGCCCTCTGTATTTACTACTTCAGTCAGCGGACACAGCAGGGTGTGTCACACCACTGCATGCTTGTTACATTAACAAACCAACTTTAAAATAAAATATGCCACAGTTCCATTTTTGGCCATATTTTAATTAGATCTTTTTATTGTTGCTGTTTGTTATTATACTGAGAGACTTAAAACTGAACTACTGCTGTGTGCTTAGTATCAGATGCTGTGTAAATGCAAAAGGAAGCTTGTTACTAATGATTTTTTATTTGGGTATAACATGCAACATTTGAAATGCACAGACAGACAGACACTATAAAACGTTCCAGATGGAGATATGCAAAGTCCATGAGTAGAAACTGATCTTCCCACCAGGGCCACTAGTCTGGCTTTCTGATTAGGCCCCATTTGTTTTCAAACTACACTGCTGATTAAAGCTGCTTGACTCTGAACTACTTCTGACATTTGAGGGAATCCTTCTGAGGTTTAAGGAAATAAGACCAGGACTCTGAAGGGGGATGCAAGACCTGAGCCTTTTTGTATTTCTTTGGTGTGTTTTCAGCTACTCCCAAATGATCCCCTAACAATTCTTTTACTGCCTAGATAATTATTCAGTACAGTGGCAAAGCACCACACATTGGTTTAACAACTTTTGATTCCAGTAAAGCCCAGCCTGCAAGCTTTGCCAATAAACATACAAACTGTAATTAGGCTACTTAAAACCTCAAATTTGGACTTTTTAGCGCTCACACACGGTGGTCTTTAAATTCTTGATATCAGAGGTAATATACAGACTTCTTTTTAAACTGTATTTTAAAAGTAAAGTACTTCACAACAAAAATGCTAGAATATCAAAACCAAAAAGTTACCTAAAAGCAAATTTGAAAAGACAAGTTTGTCACATTTAGTTATCAGCTTTGTGCTTTATGCTGCACAGCCAGCGGCCGCTGAACACATGAGCTCAAGGACCTGCTGGGGATGTATGAATGTAAAAGTTCACTGATGTGTGCCGTTGCTTGACCATGTGGCGCTCTTAAAGTTAAAAACATAATCCTGAAGTGGACTCCGAAGTTACTGGGGAACCAGTGCAGTTGGGGCAGCAAGGGTGTGACATGTAAGTGCTTAGAAGACTTAGTCAGAAGTCTTGGAGCAGCATTCAGATCATTCTGCAGATGTTCCAGGGAAGTTTTGTGATGTAATGTGAGGAAATTAAGTGATGAAGATAAATTTCCAATTCAAAGCATGACACAAGGAATTCAACTTGGCAATATTTCTTAAGTGAAGAAAGCTAAAGTGAACCAGAGATTTAACGTTAACATCCAAAGTGACCAATCTTCCTGATAGAAGATATAGCAGAAGCGGGAAGAGGAACTAGAGTTTTCATTAACTTAGACACAAATCTGTTAGGTGCACAAACAAGGATTGTTGTCAGCCATTCAACTGTTAGTTGAGTCTAAGCAACTATGCAAGATCTGTTGCTTAGAAACATTTTGGAACTAAAAAGAGATATATTACTGAATGTGATCTGCATACCAGTGATAAGAAATGTCCTTGAAAATGTTCAAAATGTACCGAAGAGGGTGCAGATATAACAAAAACAGTAAAGGCCCCCAAACTGAACCTTGCGGCACACTGTAAGCAAGAGAAGAGGAAGGTCAGGCCCAACATCAACAAAACTGAACAGTAGTATTTGCTGCCATATTTCTCTGTTACGTGGTGAAGATAAGGATGGTGGTTCAAGTGCACAGAACAAACTTTTCTTTGAAGTAAGAGATAGATTCTGATTAATTCTCAAACATTTTATATGAAATATGTTTGATAATCAAAGGGCTAAAATGAGGGAGAAAAGGCAGACATGCTCGAAATGTATCTGCTGTAGACCAACCACTATGGTTCAGACTGAAAATCTAAAAAACAAAAAACTATATAATGAACTGCTGTGAAATTTCATTGAGATAATCGCGGTTTTCAGATGATGTATTCTAAAAAACTATTGTGGTGACCTGACATCTCCTGTAGCCCCATTTTTACAACATCCTTGGCCTTAAAACCTGAAGATGTTTCATCTGTCCTCTGCAAAATAAACTCTGGTTTATAGGCTAGTCTATAGGGATTTTTTTTTCCTCCTCCAGCAAAGAAATATTCACTGCTCTGTGTTTACATCCTAAAGGGAAAACCCAAGGCTGCCTTAATGCAATATCCTGAGCAACTCCTGCGCACAAGAGGGGGGCCTGACTCCTGGAGAAATTTGATCCCGCATTCGGCCCTTTAAAGGAAAATGGGATGAGTCTGTTGAATGGAGCTGTGAGTGAGTTTCACTGAAGTCGCTCCCCTCCAAAAGAAAACGAAGGACGGCACCGGGACGGACCGACACAAGACATGAAAGCAAAGAAATGAATGAGAGAAGCGAGTGGAAGTCGACGCGGTGACGGAGACGTTATGAGCCGAGTTGCGACGAGTTGCCGGGGAAGGTGTCCGTGAGAGGAGAGACTCGACTGAGAGGGGGGCATAGACAAAGTCACAAGGTAAAGTAGCCTTAAAGTGGTCCGTTTTAAAAGCAAATGACATTAAGTGATCTATTTCATTTATATCTTCAGTCGCCCGCGGATTTTTATGATCATGCAAAACTGAATAAAGTCGCGTGCAGGAGGCTGCTGGGGACAAAAGATGCCGATTTATGCAGTTGTGTATTTTGAGAGGTGCCTGATGGCTCGGTGAACTTTTTTCTTTTTTTTTTTGCAGACCAACGGTTTACGGTTGATGCTGTGCTGCTGAGCTGTGCACACACCTGTTCCTTATGGCCTTTTTTTCGTATCAAGTCTCGCCCTTGGGGTAGCTCTAAAAACGTATATTAAAACTGCGATGCCTGCATGTGAAGTAAGAAGGAAATAACATCTGTTGCATTGCGTTTGCATGACCTTAGAGTAAAGTGCGCAGCTTTCTTTCTTTCTTTCTGTCTTTTTTTTTTTTTTTTTTCCTCCCCCTTTT